>QZGG01003008.1:0-28824 GCA_006409495.1 Sedum album
ACTTAACCATAACTCGACCAGACTTGGCATATTGTGTACACATTTTGAGCCAATTCATGCAGTCCCCAATGAAGATCATATGCAGGCTGCCAGGCGTGTGCTTCGCTTCATTAAGTCTGCACCTGCACAAGGTATTTTCTTTCCGTCTCAAGGTAACATTACATTGACTGCCTTTTGTGATGCTGACTGGGGTGCGTGTCCCATCACCCGGAGGTCTATCACTGGATATTGTGTGTTGTTTGGCTCTGCCATTGTTGCTTGGAAAACTAAGAAACAGCCGGTTGTATCACGCTCGTCTGCTGAATCCGAGTATCGCGCCATGGCTGCAGTTTGTGCTGAACTTGTGTGGTTGAATGGATTGTTTCGAGATCTCAGTGTTGACATTCCTACTCCGGTTAGTCTGTTCTGTGATAACCAGGCTGCTATTCACATAGCGCGAAACCCTGTTTTTCACGAGCGGACGAAACATATAGAGTTGGATTGCCATTTTGTCAGACAGTTTATATTGGACAAGTTCATAGAGCCTTGTCATATTTCGACAGATAATCAACCTGCAGATTTGATGACGAAGGCTTTACCGGCTGATCGCATTTTGCACCTTTCCGGCAAGCTGGGTGTTTCGAATTTCCTCCACAGCCCAGCTTGAGGGGGGCTGTTGGAGTTGTTTGCATTGTTTCTTTATTTATGGGGTAGTTTCAGTTACATTTGTTAGTTCAGGGATCAATCTGTAAATATTGAGTTGTATAAAACATCACGTGTAACTCATTTCCCTCTAATGAATGAAATTGAATTTGCCCTAATTTGACCGCTGCTCCAGATTTGCTCCGGCGTGACTTGCGGTGGTTTCCGGCGAGCTCAAGCTTGAGATCGCGACATCAGCGTTCTTTCAACTGTGAGCTAATTCAAAATGCTACTTTTAGGTGATTGTTGTAACAGAAACAAAGGCTGCGAAGGTAACCCACCTTCTTCAATTGCTTTCCCTGACCATGACAAGAATCATACTAAAGTTGCACTGGAAATGGAGAGACATGCACTTCGGTTGATTTAATCCAGAGCGAAAGAATGTACATTCAATGCCATCAGGATTCCTTATTCTTTAACTACCTGAAAACTCCAGTGACACTGTTTAACTCCCCTTTCAACTTTTTTATTTTCATATTCTTTTGATTTATGCTACGTTGCTAGTTTGTAAATTCAAGATTAAAGATTGTTTTTAATTAAACGAATATCAACTTTTCCCTTTTAACTTAATCATCAACTAATCCACTGAATCAAATATTTAATTACTATTAATAAAAAAGGCAGTGGACAATGATGACTCGATTGAAGACAAAAAGATTCGATCAGATATAATCAGCCTCCGTGAAGAACATAATCACTACTTCATCCTTCACAAACCATCAATCAATCGATCCAACATGGGTTCAGAGAACAACCCCAACTCTAACAAATCCAACGATGGTTCAATCTGCGGCCGCGACTCACTCCATCGTCTCCTCAGCTCCTCGCTCGAGCCACATGTTTTCCAGGTACGAGGATTCTGTCTGATGATGTTTGATGTTCTTTTTAGTGATTTGGGTGTTTCTTGGAATGTTAAAGTTTGCACCTTTTTGATTGTGGTTGCAGGAAGTTAGCAGATTGTTACTGGGATTGAATTGTGGGAAGCCTCTAGAGGAGCTTCATTTGCCTCAACCTGTTTTAGATCTTACTGCAAAACATGGTTTTGATTTACAGGTGAAATCAGTCTCATCTTGTGCATCAAGATTGTGTTTTGCTAATATTAATGTTGTTTAACACTTTAACTCTTCTGTTTGTTTTCTTCCGTTTGGCTTGATTCATTTTTTATGTTTGGTATTTGTTTATGGGATGAAAGGCTTTTAGCTTTCGGGCGGAGAAGGAGCTGATGAGGGAGTCACGAGTTGTGAGAGTTGGTCTTATTCAGAATTCGATTGCTGTACCAACAACTGCAAACTTTGGAGAACAAAGGAAGGGTATCTTCGAGAAGTTAAGGCCTATGATCGAGGCAGCTGGTGTGTCAGGAGTTAACATTTTATGCTTACAGGTAAATTTTCAGGTTTGGAATAGTTGTCGATGAATTAGGCTGTTTAGCAGATATTCTTATGCAGTTTCTGTTTGGTGGTAGGAAGCATGGACGATGCCCTTTGCATTTTGCACGAGGGAGAAGAGTTGGTGTGAGTTTGCCGAGCCTGAAGATGGTGAGTCAACAAAATTTCTCCAAGAATTCGCTCGTAAGTTCAACATGGTCATCATTAGCCCTATTCTCGAAAGGGATGTTAAACATGGCGAGACTATTTGGAACACGGCTGTCATTATCGGAAACAACGGCAATATAATCGGTAAACATAGAAAGGTAAATCGCCGTTCACTGAAATTATCTTTGTATAATATGCATCGGAACCATACCTGAGTCACTCATATTGTCTATTCTGAAATATAAAAGAACCATATTCCGAGAGTGGGGGATTTCAACGAGAGTACTTACTATATGGAAGGGAACACCGGACATCCTGTATTTGAAACTGCATTTGGGAAAATTGCTGTAAATATTTGTTACGGAAGGCATCATCCTTTGAACTGGTTAGCTTTTGGCTTGAATGGCGCGGAAATCGTGTTCAATCCTTCCGCAACTGTCGGTGAACTCAGCGAGCCCATGTGGCCCATTGAGGTACATATCCTCTATATAATGCAGTGATTCCACGCTGTATCTCATGTTGTTCACCAGTTTTCGCCATTAATATTTCGAATGCTCGCCAGTTTTTATTTATTTTAAAATGATCTGCTGTCCAATCTCTTTGCAGGCACGCAACGCAGCCATAGCGAATAGCTACTATGTAGCTTCAATCAACAGAGTAGGCACAGAGGTTTTTCCCAAACCCATTCACCTCCGGCGATGGCAAGCCTCAACACACTGACTTCGGCCATTTCTACGGATCCAGCTACTTCTCAGCACCCGATGCGTCCTGCTCACCATCTCTCTCCCGCAACAAGGATGGCCTAATCATATCAGAAATGGACCTAAACCTTTGTCGTCAGCTTAAAGATAAATGGGGCTTTCGCATGACTGCCAGATACGACATGTATGCAGACTTGCTCCACCGCTATTTACAGCCAGATTTCGAGCCACAAGTCATCTCTGATCCCCTCTTGCACAAAGTAACTCCCTAAAAAGCTAGCATCCGTCCAGCTGGTAATAACATTAAGTTGTATCTGATCTTCGTTTATTTACAGTCATGTACTGCTGTAATAAGAAGGCTAGAAACACTCATCTGCATTCTTATGTTGAAATCTAAGGTGACATGTCACTTTAATGATCCTCAAAAGTGCTGCAAACTACTTGAACAAAAAATATTCAACATGCAAAATTCAATGGCGATGCAAAGATAAGAGGTTAAAAATATCCAAATTAAAGATCTGTGGACAGAGGAGTATAGAAAAACTCTTCATTTAGCATGCCATCACTCTGACTCGTCTTTAAAGATTTGCATTTCATTAGTTTGTTGTTCGATTTAATTAATACTACTACTTTGATTCACACAAATGCATGTTTTATTTATATAAGGTTTTTAAGGGTTAGGTAGGAGTATATTTAATTTACGTGAGAAATAATGATAAAATATAAATCGTTGATTTGATTAATTTAACAGTTGAGATTAAAGTTAGTTTTTATTAAATTCAGCGGTTGAATTTGTGAAATATACGGAACGATTGGATTTGGAGGTTTTTTAACTTTTAATCTCATACATTGAATTAGGGATGCACAAAATGGAAGTCCACGGTCCTTAATTTTTGGAATTACGGGTTACGGTCCGGTCCGGTCCAAGAAATTTACGGTCCGGTCCGAACCGTAATATATATTAGTTAAAAATAAATTTATAAAATAATTAAAATATATCATTTAAAATAGAAATATATCAATAAAAATTATTAAATTTAAAATAAACACAACGAAAAATATTTTAAAATTTAAATAAAATTCATTTGAAATTAAAAATATATATTATTCAGATTTTTAGAATTAATTTTTTAATTTAAAATTAAATAAAAAATATAATTACGGGCTTACGGTCCAAACCCGAACCGAAATTAGACGGTCCGTAACGGTCCGGTCTACGGTCATCACTTTTATAAATTTACGGTCCACCGGTCCGGACCGGTTGTGCATCCCTACATTGAATTATTAGAAATCAACGATTTAGATTATGTTTCATGGTCTTACAAATATTTGCATGCTGTCCTAGACATTTTCTCAGATGTTTAATATATTATCATTATAAAATAAATAGAAGTAATTTAAAAAAGAAAGAAATGATATTTTCAAATTCAGTAATCACTAATTAGGAAAAGGTTCAAGGAGGACAATCATGTTCATGTGAGACAGAAGAATATAAATTCAACCGTTGATTTCAATTCAACGGTTAATTAAAAATCAATTTAATATCAGCAGTTAGATTAAACAAATTCATCGATTTAGATTAAGTATCTACGTCTAACTAAAGTTATTTGTTTCTCTTGAACTTTACCCTCACTAATTACATATAATAACATGTTTTTGCTTAAATTTGAATCTGATTATTTATTTAGCATGAAATAATGTATATTTAATTAATGGTTGATTTCATCTATCTGCCCATTGATTTTAAGAACAAATGCAATGTCGGATATGCATTCATAAACATGACCGAACCTAAGTTGATTGTTTCTTTTTACCAGGCTTTTAATGGAAAGAAATGGGAAAAGTTCAATAGCGAAAAGGTGGCATCAATTGCATATGCTCGCATAGTCGCATTCAAGGAAAAGCTGCTCTTGTTGCACATTTCCAGAACTCGAGTTTGATGAATGAGGACAAGCGATGTCGTCCTATTCTTTTCAATACAGATGGTCCAAACGCAGGCGATCAGGTTCCTTTCCCAATGGGAGTTCATATTCGACCCAGAATGGGAAAGACAAGACCGAGTCAATCTAATGACGAGCAGGGAAACCCTCCAAGTTTAGCAAATGGTGAGGGTTTTGTGTGAGTGATTCATCTTCTGGCTCTGCTAGGGACTCCGACTAACTACATTTTTTCTGAAACCACTGACCACCCAGATCCCCAAGATGGAATTTTTTGATCTGTAAAAAAAAAAAAAAAAAAAAATTTAATTAATGGTTGAATTTAAGAAAACAATTCGTGGAGATTTTGTTTTGAAGATTTTTAATTTCAATTCTTCCTATTATATTAATCTCAAAAATTATGAAAATTCTAAAAATCATTTCATCGATCGATCTGTTCTTTAACGTATTCAGTACTTATCTGAAAACGGGCCCCACTTTCTCTCTCCAAAGCAAAATTCTCATCACCACGAAACCACTTCGAATCAGAAACTCGCAGCGCCGTCCTCTCGTTCGTTTTTCTACAGATATGCTCTAAACCCCAATTTCACTAATCAATCGATGACGTCATCAGTTTCATACCCAACAACCTTTTCATCCTCTTCCCCTCTTCCCAAACCCATTACCAATACTTTCACAAACCCTAGATTTCAACATCAGTCCAGATTGAGGCTGTTACAACGCGGTGGAGGTGAATTGGGTATTTGTAGATGTAGCAGCAGCTCGTCTGAGAGAAGATGGGATGCTGCGTTGCAGGAGGCGTTTAGGAATGTGGTTGAGACGATTGGTGGGGTTTTGAATGATGTTAGGAATTGGAGTGAGGAGGTTGTGGTTGATGCTGATGATTTGGGGTGGGATTGGGAGAGGTGGATGAAGCATTTTGAAGATGTTGATAGTCAAGAGCGCATTGTTTCCGTTTTGAAGGTTTTTTGAACTCAGTTTTCTTTGGATATGATGTTTTGAAGGTATAAAGTTTTGATCTTTGTTTTAATGTTGTTGTATTTATGTGCGAGTAGTCACAGTTGGAAGCTGCTGTGATTGGGGAGGAGTATGCGGATGCGGCGAGGCTGAAGGTGGCGATTGCAGCTGCGTCAAGTAGTGATACTGTTGGCAAAGTAATGGCTCTTCTGCAGGTGGGGGAGGATATCCGTTGAAGTTTCTATTTAATGAATGTCTGCGGAGATGATTTTTTAAGTAATTATTCATGGTTGTATGTAGAGGGCAATAATGGCTGAGGAGTATGACAAAGCAGCTTTTATGCGAGATTACGCGGGTGGTGGGCTGGTGGGTTGTTTAATATAAAAGACGCTGGTTTCTTATTTTACCAGTATCGCGCATACGATGATTCTTGTTACTGCATTAAAGTTAATTGCTATTTTGATGGCTTACAGACCTTGCTTACAGGTTGGTTGGTGGAATGGAGTTTCAGAAGATGCTATGGATCCCTATGGCCGAATTATTCGCATTACTGCAGAACATGGAAGATATGTGGCCACAAGCTATAGCCCTAGGTAAGTTCATGCATTCAGTCGCATCCAAAGTTACATTGAAGTTGCCCTTGTCGCTATCCCTTATATTATCATGTTTGTACACAAGATAGCAAACTGGTTTCACCTATGAAACGATTATCGCTACACTAATCAGTATTTAGATTATCAGAGTGACCGCAAATTTACACAATACTCCGTATGTTGAGATCACCTACCGATCATTATAAGCTAGCTACTTGTATTCATGTTCATGATTTATTTTAGCACTCGTTCTCAACTGAATTCATAAGCTGATTTCTGCCTACCTGAGTTTTGAGTCTGCACCTGTATTTAACTGACATGCTTGTGGTTACAGGCAGCTTGCTACATCTGCACCTGGTGCACCCCTATTTGAAATTTTTTTTACGTTAGACAAAGAAGGGAAGTACAAGCAACAGGTAGATCAACCCCGCAGCCTTAATTTTCTTTTTTGAGTGTGAAACTCTACTTATAAGTCATAACCATATCCTTGAATTTTTATTAATATGTGACGACAATTATCACAGAATTAATGAAGTACATAAGCAATGAAGAGTATTTCTTATAGCTTTAAATGATTTTCAGGCTGTATACTTGAAGCGAAAGGTAGTATCTCAAGACTTTATACCTTTGTCCACCAGGCTACCTATTGCTTCTACTAGCGGAAGCTTTAGAAAACTAGGCTTAACGGATGACAAAATTGATCCATTCGAATTAGATGGCGAGGACAGTGAAAATCTTGATGATGATTCTGATGTTGCTGATAAGGTTCCCGGATTTAAATAATATAAAAGATATGATCCCTGGTGTGAGAATCAAAGTGTTGAAGGTCACTGCACCTGAGAAGGTAAATCAGGATTATATCTCTAAAGTTATTGAGCAGATAATGGAGGAGGAAGAAAATGATGAAAATGAAGATGAAGAAGAAGAAGAAAGTAGCAAAGACTTTGAGTTAGAAAATATTGATGATGAAAGTGAAGTAGAATCTAGTAGCGGAAAAAATGACATTCCATTTGAACCTGCGATAGAATTGACTCGAAATGAAGAAGAAGCCAGTAAGATAGCGATGAAGTTTCTTTTCGAGGGACTTGCCCAGAAAATTTCGAGCAATGTACGTCCTAAGGATTTACTCCGCGTACCTGCAAAACTAGAGAAAAAAGGACGAACGTCATTCTCTTTTTCGATTGAAAAGGGGAACGATGAACAAGAAGCTGATGGGAACGGAAAGGAAGTTTCAGACCAAAAGTTGAAGCTCCCGGGTCAAAGAAGTATCGATGCTGTTATGCTTGATCTTTCAAAGTTTATGGGGAAAGAAAAGATAAGTGTTAAGGTTAGTCCAGACTGTCAAGCTTCATTCACTTGTCATCGGATATGCTTAATTTTTTTAGAAATGTTAAGGTGTGCGAGTTTTTGACTACTCAGTATGCTAGTAATGTAAATTGCAGGCCTTGAAAGATGTTGGAGAATTCATCAACAATTCCATTAACCAGGCTCGTAATCAGCAGCCACTTTCAGGGACTACGACTTTCAATCGCATTGAATTGCCAGCTTATACAGACCCATTGAATGGTAATCTCATTCCTACTAATAGTGTGACAGTGACTATGTCTGCAGAAATATTTAAGCAGTATATTCGGCATGTTTTTGCTGACAACGACATGGATTATTTTGCATTGTTGTATCATTCTCTGTTACTGTCTTTCTATCAGGGTTGTATGTTGGTTCCAATGGACTGTACTCGTCTGAAGTGATACACTTGAGACGTAAATTCGGTCAGTTCCAGGAGGATAGAAAAACCAAGGATCTTGAATTCTATGAATATGTCGAGGCCTTAAAATTAACAGGAGATCCCCATCTTCCGGCAGGACAGGTAATTTGACTAATAGAGATAAAACAGTGGCTTTGTTTTTTACACTCTACATATTCTTGATAATATAATTTCCTATCGTTCACTCTTTTAAAGAAAGTACTAATTCGGGGAAGGCTCTTTATTAATGCACTTTTGCCAAGCATTTTATCTTTACAGTCTCTCCTAATGCCCGTTCACTATTATCAGGTAGCTTTCCGTGCCAAGGTTGGGAAACAGTATCAACTACCTCACAAGGGTATTATTCCACAAGAATTTGGAGTGGTTAGTGGCTTTTTGACGCTAACTTGTAATGACTTGCCACTCGTTCATAATAATTTAACTCTTATTTACGAGAAGAACTATCTTTATTTTTTACATAGGTTGCTCGATACAAAGGACAAGGGAGGCTAGCTGAGGCGGGTTTCAGAAATCCTCGATGGGTTGATGGTGAACTTGTCATCTTAGATGGAAAGGTCGGTATCTAAACTCAAAAGACCATTGCACTTCTCTACTGCTTCGCCTCATTTTTCTTCTGGGCACTATTAATCTATCAATATTTTGTCTGCACAGTTTATCAAGGGAGGTCCTGCAGTAGGGTTCGTATACTGGGCACCTGAATTTCATTTCATACTCTTCTTCAGCCGACTGAGACTTCAGGAATAGACGCTCTGATTGTAGGCCGTTTTTCATGTCTTTATTTCCCAGCATCAGACCTCCTATCCTCTTTATTCCTTCAACATAAGCTGCATAAGTTTTTATTGTCCGTGGCCACCAGCCTTTCTCATGTAGCAGCTACAAAGCCTGGATAGTTACTGAAAACTCCAATAAATGTAAAAGGCTTGCACCAACTGATCGTGATGGCCAGCTTCATCAACTGCAGCCTCGCCTATGTATGTACAAAGTCTTTTAGTTGTCTTGTTGCAAGTTTTCACCTAGCTCCAGCTCTTTAGAATCGAAACTCATCTTATAAGTAATCAGTCAATGCGCTACTGCATACAACCCTTGCAAATCCTTTCAGAATACGTTAGATTTATTCACTCCACTTCTGCATTGATAATGAGAGACATATGAGTAGGACGGGTTTAGCAGATGACAATTGACAAATGTAATAATAATGTGGTGCAATCGGATTTAAATTTAATTTCATGAATCCATCAAAATATATGGATTTACATGAGTTTTGACGAGATCATGGAGGATAACATGTTTATGTAAAATGGTAAGACAATATCGTGACAGTTGATTCTTTAAATCTAACGATTATAATTAATTTTAATTAAATTTAGGAAGTTATATGTACAAATTGCGGGACGGTTGAGTAAAATGGTTATTTCTATTAACTGTGGATTGATGCAGATCAACAGTCATAATCATGTCTAATGCAGGGGATTCGCCCTTGTATTTCATTTGGAGCTTTGTCCCACATCTATTATTAGTTTTTAGTTTTTAATTTTGCATTTTCATTTCCTATATAATGTAATCTTATTTTCAATGTCTCGCCGCCTTACATTAATTATAGTATCTCAAAGTCGTTGTAGTATAGTGGTAAGTATTCCCACCTGTCACGTGGGTGATCCGGGTTCGATCCCCATCAACGGCGAAACATTATTATTGGAAGATTGAAATTATGTCTAATCGTATCAAAAATATTTATATGTCTTTCTCGAAATTTTTCCATTATTATTATTTTTAAATGTCTCAGAATCTGTCCATAATAACAACTTTACAAGTCAAACAAATGCACTTTAAAACATTTAACACCTACGTAGAGAATAGTGTGAAACTGTGTACGATTCCAAATAAAATCCAAAACTTTCAATGGATCCACACGTAAAGAATCAATAAGGGCACTAATGCTAAATGGACCAGACCTCAATGAATTCATATTATTTACCATATTTAACATTTAACTCATTTTGCTTCAAAAATTTAATAATCTGTAAATAGGCCTCTCTAATTTATCCTAACACAATTTTACCCTTAGGATTATCCTATTATGACCCGACCCTGTACCCTACTCTACTCGACTCTTGATTCGAAATTGACCCTGCCCGGTCACTCATGGGTAGGGTACGGATAGTATAATTGATTCCCTACCCTACACCCGAACCCTAGCCGTCCATACCCTTTTGTACCCATCCGAAATATTTCCAAGTTTACCCAATATATTTAACCGTAAGGCACTAATCGAGAACAATATGCACAAGAATTTGAGTTATTAAACATATTTTGATTAAGAAATAAAATAGCCAACAGAGTGGTGCTCTGTTGGTTGAGGGACCTAACAAAGAAACCTCAGGGCAAGGGTTCGAACCCTGGCCTCACCAAATTTTCCTCAGATTTTTTTTGAGGCTTCATTCCTCCCGTCTGCGCGCGTGGAGGCTGTTTATTCTTCCAGCCTGTGCGTGGAAGCTGTTGATTTGATGCGCTATGGATGCTCACATTGCTTGAAGTGATGCAAGATTACTTGGATATTGATAGATGATTGAAGTTCATTGGTGGTAGTTGTAGGCTCAATATTTTGTACTAAGACAAAATAAAGAAAACAAATGTCGCTTTATTGATTTCAGAAAGTTTGTGTACAATCTCTAGTAATCCTCTGATTCTACTGCGTAGTAAACAAAGCAATGTTTTGTTGATTTGGAGTTTGTTGTTGCTAAGCGAGGGTCGCGCTGACTTGATTTCACGTTAGCGTTTGACTTCTTTGATTAGCTGTAGCAGGCGGTACGCTGTGTACTTGATGACTGCTTGCAGCTAGGGTTTTCTCAGAGAAGTTTTCTTGATGAATTTTCAGGATCCCCTCAAATGAACTGAAAGTCTTCTATTTATAAGAAAAAATCCTTATTGGGCTGAGCTTGACTTATGGGCTTGTTTGTGGCCCAATGACCTGTTTATTTTATTGAGTACAAAATAATCAAAATGAATTAAAATTTATTATTAATTCAAATAATTATTTATCTTTATTTTTCAGTACTTTTTTAATGCCTACAAATTACCCCCTCTGGACCGTGTTATGCGCAACATTTAAGTGTTGTTAGTGACATGGTCCTGATTCATAAGATTTGCATGTGTCAAACTTATCGTAAGACGATTGCATGATGTCTTGTACTCTGTTGTTGTCCAACTTGGCGAGTAATAACTTGACTCTCATTACTTGTTGTAATGGTCCTGATTGTTTTATTTGTGGGAATAAAAATATGCACGTCGAACTTATCGTAGGACAATTGCATAATATTTTGTACTCTGTTTTTATCCAACTTGACGAGTAGAGACTTGACTAACCCACTACTTATCGTAATGGAAGTTAATTATGTGTCCGATGATTTTTTTATATTTCGTCAGACCATTTAGTGAACTAAAGCGTCCTTAAGTTCTTTAACTTCTTGATTAGTAAATGAAACAAAAGAGCTCCATTTGAGCACTTCCATATCACGTGAGTCACTTGTGACGTGTCTCCTTTTGAATCACACAATTTCTCACACCGCCCTCACCATTTTCTCAACACAATTCCTCTCGCAGCAACTCAAAATCACCATTCTCAATCGATCTCACTTTCTGCCTCATCAATCTATTTATCTACTCACGTCCTTCTCTACTAATCTCCTCCCTGAGGCGACTCCGATGATGTCGTCATTGGCTTGCCGCTATCAAGTTCCATTTCGAAGAAAGATCGTGAGGGGAAGTGAACTCGACGCCGACCGGTACTCAGCTGTCTTCGTCGTCGTCGGATTTGATCTTCAATGGTTCCAAAGTGGTCATGGTGGTAGCACGAATCGGAAGATATGGCGGGGCCAGACACGAGGCGAGTTCGATTGACTTCAAAATCTCCGTGACAGCTTACGTTCCTTCTTCAGGAACGACTCGATCTAGCCACACCCCCTTGAGGCGGCTGTGATTCTTCCAACCTCTTTAGAAATCGATTTTGATTTCTAGATAATGAGTTCAACTCAGGTTAGGGAATTGCAGCGTTCTTTATCGATACGGATTCTGCCATGTCTTTGATAATATTGATTTTTGTTGTTGTTGATAATGATGACTCTTGACAGCAAGCTTGCTCTGGCCTGATAATGATTTCTGATTCCTGACTTTCCTTATCTTTGATCCTTTGATTTTGTTGATTCCTAGTTGAATTAGGACATTGATTTTGATAATGATCTCAATTTTCTGATTATTTTTTATCTTTTGATTTTGACAATTTCTAATCGCATTAGGAATTGGTTTTGATAATCCTCTTGCTTTTGGATTCCTGATGTTGATAATGACAACTTTCATCTCTATATATACACACTTTTTTTTACTGCTAGCCTTCACACCTTGCTCACATTGACCGCTACTAACTCTGTTTTGGACTCCCTGCTGCCTTTCATCCTTTGGATAGCTGCTGAACTATTGAGTCTCCGGAACTACGAGTTTATTTTGCAGGTTCGTCGTTGCTTAATCGCTGTTTATATAAGTCCTGCTGCTGTTTTAAAACATTGCTGCTGAGTTTTGTAAAGCTGAGTTGTGTTGCTGATTTTTTTTTGTTTGAGTGTACTGCTGATTTTTTTGTTTGAGTATACTGCTGAATTTTTTTGTTTTGGTTTTGTGTAATGTAGTTATCTGATTCAGCATACCATTAAAGTCCAAGTTGTTAACTCCACACTTATTTTCGAATATCAGGTAACTTGTTGGCACCTTCTTTCTTTCCTTCATATATATCGTTGATAACATGTATTATAGTCGTGGGGTTTGCGCGTGTGTATTTGCTCATGTTTATGCAAGGTGATCAAGAAGTTGACAATAACATCGTTGGGAGGCTGGGGATCTTGATGCTTTTTAAGCAGCGGTACCCCCAGCACACACTCCCGCGGTGGATGCTTGTCATCGAAGACCATCGTTGGGAGCTGGGGATCTTGATGCTTTTTAAGCAGCGGTACCCCCAGCACACACTCCCGCGGTGGATGCTTGTCACGAAGACCATCGTTGGGAGCTGGGGATCTTGATGCTTTTTAAGCAGCGGTACCCCCAGCCATACTCCCGCGGTGGATGTTTAACGAAGACCATCGTTGGGAGCTGGGGATCTTGATGCTTTTTAAGCAGCGGTACCCCCAGCACATACTCCTGCGGTGGATGCTGCTATCAAGGCTTATTAATACAATTACTAACCCTTGTATCCTCTATTTTAGGTTTGGAAATGGTGTACTTTAAAGATTACCGCGAGGAGGGCAGGTCGTATTTGTGTGTTTTGGATAGTCCGACGGCTAGAGCTTCTACTGCTAAGCATAAGTTTTTAGTTCACCGATCCATGTTACGTCCTGAAACTCCTTTAAATTTAGTTGAAATGAGAACGCGATTCCCCAAGAAGATGACCACGCATATTGATGTTGACCCTCTCTCTGGATCTTCATATGTTCTGAGAAATATCGTGAAGGAAGCTAAGCCGGTTGATGATGAATTTCCTATGCTAGGGCGTAGAATCGTCTGCGATTCTATGAAGTGGGGTGGTAATGCGTTGAAAGTCTTTGGAGAATTCTCTCACATTCCGCTTTACTGGGAATGGACAGAGGATATCATCTCGCGTTATGATACTGAGTTGACTTCAAGTCACATCCTTGATGCTGTGCGTGCTTCTTTATACTCCTATGATCGTGATCCCAATATTATTCGTGCTGTTTGTGAGAGTTGGTGCCTAAGACAAACACTTTGCATACTCAATCTGGGGAGTGGTCTATTTCTCTTTGGGACCTTTGTAAACTCGGTGGACTACCAGTGTCAGGTCACATATATGATGAGGCTATTCCAAATTTTAGTGTTATGGATGCGCGCACGCAAGATGGTACAAGGCTGATCTCTCGAGCATGCGAATATTTGTTTGGTGTGTATTGCCTTATTGCTAGCCAACCTGATTTTAAGAACGGTGTTCGTGCTACTCAGTGGATTCGATTTTGGTGTAAACAAGAGGCTACTTATAAGAGACCACCCCAGAAACGTCCCCGAGATGCTGATAGTCGACCTAGGAATACTTACAACCTTAACGGAAATATTCCTAACAAACCACCTTCATGGACAGTTGATGAGTTAAGCATCTTTTCTGAACTTGACATCCTTGATGAAGCTGATAGAAAAACAACATATTTGGCAGCCTTTATGGTATGTTGGTTATGTGTATTCGTGTTACCTGAACACGAGGATAGGCTTATTAGACCCGGTACATTCGAGGTTGCTACGCAGATCGCAAGTGGTGCAACGTTCAGTTTGGCTGTACCTGTGCTTGCTCACATATATCATGGTCTGAACGGTATGGTGAATTCTCCTAAGCCTGCTTATTCTAGCTCTGTTTTCCCAGCTCATTACTTATACGCATGGCTCGCGCATTACTTTGGTACACATCTCGAATTTGACAAACCCCCCATTGGTCCTTTAATGGTTCGTTACTCCGGACATCAGTGCGCCAGACACTATTCAGGCCTTGCAGCTCGAGAGTTGATTCACGGGGGCTCTTCTTTCAAAGCTTCATGCCTTATATTTTCAAAAAATAGGCGAGAAACAGTTCATGAGAATAACACGTTGGATATATGGAGACTCAGTTACATCATCTCGATGCGCACCGCATTCCTTCCGATACGCTCCAATAATGTTTTTATTCTCGAGCCTTATAGTCCGACTCGTTTTAGTAGACAGTTTGGTTTTGCCAAGATATTCGCGGTGTGTTGCAACGGAGTGGAGATGATGTCGTTCGATTTGCAGTTGCTATTCATTACCTTCGATATCTTTTATTTGAAGGTAGTCATAGCGAGGTGGTCCTTCCGAGCAGTATGCTTAATTTGAGGGACTTAGTCACCAATGATTTCAAAGTGTGGTGGCGTAAGGTTACCGTAACTGATCTTAGAAAGAATGTTAAAGTTCTTTTGGCTAGTGTTGATCTCAAGAGAAAAGATAGAGTTAATGTGGTTGACAAGGATACGGGTAACTTGCGTGTAGAAGGAACTGGTGAGTGCCAGAATATTCGTAAATCTCCTACTGAGGTAGCACGCGACGTGCAAATTTCTAGGCAAGCAACCGATGAGCGTAGCACTGATGATGATGCTGAGACTAACTTTAAACATCGCCGAAGAGGTAAGAAGCAGAAGACACGTGGGTCTTCAGAACTACTCGAGGGAGTTCCTGACTTTTCTGATGTTCCTGCTGCATGTCCAGATCTGGTATCCTGTTGTTTAGTGTCTTTAACATTATGATATATCTTTTCTTCTTAACCCTTAGTAATTTTTCTTTCTTTAGGAGGGCCTTGATCTAGAGCAAGAAGTTCCAGCGCCTATTAATGAGCATCCGTTTGAAGCTGTACGACATAGACCTACACACGGAAAAGGGAAGCCTCCCCCACCTAGACAACCAACTCCCCAAGTTTCTGACATGTTATCTTCATCAGATGAACATTCCGTTAGAAACTTCTATGCTCCCAGCTCGCACAAAACGCCTCTTCATGTTAGCAGAAAGACAACTGAAGATGCCCATCCTACTGCCTCATTCTCCACCTACCAACCTGTTAAAATGACTAGTTTGTTTACAGATGCAACAGTGACATTTATGAAGGGTGTTTACTAGAGCGTCTTAAGAAAGCTCCCTATGAACAAGTCCATAATGTCAAACTAAGTGCTGAAGGTGTTTATAAGAACATGGAGAAGCTTGATGCCGATCCTTCTGATCTTCGAACCATAGTGGATGCATATGCAAGAGATGTAGAAGCCTTTCTGATGGCAAGAGATGCCTTTACCCAAGACAGTAACACTGATCAATTAGCGCATGTCGTCTCCGAAGCAGACTCGTCTTCAATCTGCTATCACGACTTTGAGAATGCTCAGCAAGTGACTGAACATCAGCAGGAAGAGTTGTCTCAAATAGCAAGGGAGCAAGCTGAGTTAGAAGCACAACTTAAAGCAAAAATTGAAAAAAGAGAAAGTTTGTCTCAACAACACCATCAGCAGCTAGAAGTGGTTTCAACAACTAAATCGCGAGTTGATTCTTTACGACAAGAATTAGAGAACATAATATCCACTCAGCAAACTACTAGAGATCAGGCCAGCAATTTGGAAAAGTTGCAAGAGACTTGAGAAGCACAGGGAAGATCTTGTCGCAACCAAGCGTTAGGGATAGGCCAGCATTTTCTTTTTCTTTTTCTTCTTTTTTTTTGATTCCGCACAGCTGAATACTATATAGTCCCTTTTTCATATAGATATGTCAATTAAAGACCATGTTATTCAATTTCCTTTGGTTTATTTGGTTTCTTTCCAATTGCACTTCGTTATTCTTTTATGCTTTTTTATGCAACAGAATAAATGAGTTCACAAGTGCTTTAATTGGGGTTCGCAAAACCTCATCTTATTTTCTTGTCTGCTACTTTGCATTCGGTTGGGGTTTTGACGTTGTTTCTGTTTTGTTTTAACGTAGTGCTGGACATTTGGACTAGTTTCCCGAGTTTCCATTGGCATTGTCTGTTGTTTATTTGGCAGGGTTGTGGAAACCCCTTTATCCCTTTTTTACTCAGTAGTTTATATGCTGAATTTGCTTTCTAAATCGGTTAGTATTCGGAACTGGTAGCGGGCAGATTAACCTTGTTTTTAGTAAGGTTAATGAACTCCATCTCTTGCTGCTGGGTTTTCACATAGTTTTGTTGCTGTACTCTTTCTTAAAACTTTGCTACTGAATTGTTACAAAGTTTTGTTGCTGCTCTTTAAAATGATGATGATCTCTGACCTTAGTGGCATGACTTGTTTTTTGTATCATATATTTTCTACTGGGTTGTTTAACTCTTTTTTTTTTTTATGCAGATTCCAAACGAGTTTCCGCAAAGGTGCAGGACCGCATGCTTGTATTGAATGATAAATCTTGTTTTGTTTTGCTCCAAGCATGTTGCTGCTGTTTTTTTTTTGTATGGCAATGTCAATCTTTGCAGAATTTTCTTTTGCTGGATGTTCTCCTGTGTGCCATTTTTTAGTGATAGACAATTTAGTACTTTAAACTCTTTGTTTTTTTTATTGGCCCCGTGATCCATGAATGCCTTGTGCTTCTTTGTTTGTCTACTCAAAGTTTGAGTCTGAACATATGTGTGCATTCATATTACTGTGTGCGTATTCATGGAAAGAGTTTGGCGTAGAATCACCGTGTCTTTTTTTTTAGCCGTTCACAGTTTTAACTCTTGCGGGCCAGGAGTATTTTTTGTTTTTTGTTTTGTTTGTGGCTGCGCTTGGATGTCTAATCAAGCTGCCTACGTACTTGCGAGGTTAGCAAGATCAAGCCAACGTAGTTCGTTAGTATGCAGTTTATACTCTTGCTTAGGAGTTTACATTGAGTTGTGCAATTCAAGAGTAGTAGCGCTTTAAGAACTTTCCGTTTATTGGACCAACCCTCAAACCTTCCTGATCCACGATCTTGTATGCACCGTTTGTGTAGACTTCTCGTACAACATAAGGACCATCCCATTTTGATTTGAATTTACTCCCCGTTTTATGAGAAGTGATGATCGGTCTTCGTACTGCAAGAACCAAGTCTCCTACTTGAAAAGAGCGGGGCCTCACTTTCTTGTTAAATGCGCGAGAAAGTCTTGCTTGATAGCACTGTAAACTTTGTTGTGCTTGTAACCTTTTCTCATCCAAAGCTTCCAACTCTTCCAACCGCAGTTTGTCATTTTCATCTGTTGTCAGACCTTCTTGTATGGCGATACGCAAGGATGGAATTTGAAGTTCCAAAGGCAGTACAGCTTCTACTCCGTACACCAAAGCATATGGCGTTGCTTGGGTCGGTGTTTTGTATGTCGTACGATATGCCCACATTGCTTCACCAATTCTTTCGTGCCAGTCACGCTTTGATTTAGCAACTATTTTCCTCAATAGGTTACATAGCGTCTTATTGAAAGCTTCAGCAAGACCGTTAGCAGGAGCGTTGTACATCGATGATTTGTACTGTTTGAACTTGAATTTTTCGCAAAGGCTTGTCACGAGTTTATTGAAGAATGGTTTTCCATTATCAGTTATGATACGTTGTGGCACACCATATCGATAAATGATTTGAGTTCTAATAAAGTCAGCAACATTCTCTTTCTTCACCTCGCGTAACGTGACTGCTTCAGCCCATTTAGAGAAATAATCAGTTGCAGCAAGGATATATGCATGTCCATTAGATGCTTTTGGAGTGATAGGCCCTACTACATCAAGTCCCCATGCTTCAAAAGGCCATGATGCAACTGTAGGGTGGAGAGGTTCCGGAGATTGATGTATAAAATTTGCATTAAATGACATGCATCGCATTTCTTTGCAAAATCCATGCATTCCTGTACCATGGTTGGCCAATAATATCCCATTCTTTTGATTCGATCATAAAGTTTAGGACCAGACTGATGAGCCCCACATATGCCCGCATGAGCTTCCTGCATAACTTGCATAGCTTCTTCATCATCAAGACATCTTAACCATTGTCCGAGAAAGAGCGTCTGTAAAGTATTCCTTTATGATGTACGAATTTGGGAGCGCGTCGGTATTTCAGCTTTGTGCCTCGGATCGTTCGGTAACTTAAGATGGTCTAGAAAATCAATGAGAGGTTGACGCCAATCTACCTTGTCGACTTCATAAGCACTTATCAAATTGGTTGATTCTATGTTTTCATCCTCTTCATTCGGTAGCGGAACGACCCAACGATTGCATATCGGTATAGACATGGTCTCCTCTGCCCCCAGTGCCAAAGTGGCTGCAAGATTTGCTAGCGCGTCAGCCAACTTATTGGCACTTCTTGGAACATGTCTTACCTTAATGGAATCAAACATGTTAAGTAGTTCAACTGCTTGCTTGTGATAAGGAATTAGATCATCCTTCTTTACTTCGTATTCGTTAAGGATTTGGCAAATAACAAGTTGTGAGTCTCCATAAATATCCATATCCTTGATACCGATGTCATTCGCCATTTGGAGTCCTAGTATGAGAGCTTGATACTCTGCCATATTATTAGAGCATAATTGAGCGAGGACAAATGAGTACGGAAGGAGTTGATTTTCAGGGGACATAAATATAACTCCAGCACCTGCTCCATCGCGTCGCGCAGCACCGTCAAAGTACATTTGCCAGGGAGGGAGTACATCTATATAAAATATTTCCTCACCTGGGAGATCAACATTGAGTTCCCATTCAGAGGGAATCGGATGATCAGCGAAGAAATCAGCTATGGCTTGACCCTTTATTGCTTTTTGAGGTACAAACACAAGATCGTATTGTTTAAGTAGCATAGCCCATTTCGCTAGTCGTCCGAGAGCACCGGCCTAGACAGTATATACTTAATGGGATCAGCTTTTGAAACCACATGTACTGTATGGGCTTGCATATAATGCCTCAACTTTTGGACTGCAAATATCAACGCAAGACATATTTTCTCTATAGGGGAATAGTTTAACTCAGCTCCAATCAATGTCCGACTTAAGTAATAGAGGGCTGTTTCTTTATGTTCCAAATTTTCTTGGGCACACATTGCTCCTAGTGATCGTTCTTGTGCTGCAATATATAGGATTAAAGGTTTTCCAGGAATAGGTGCCCCCAGTACTGGTGCTGAAGACAAGTACTTCTTTATGCTTTCAAAAGCATTATGACATTTATCATCCCAGTTGAATGGAGCATCCTTCTTCATCAGATGGCTAAATGGTTGACATCGCCCGGCAAGGTTAGAGATGAACCTACGAATGTACGCCAAACGTCCTTGCAATCCTCGCAACTCTTTTAAATTCTTAGGTTCAGGCATTTCTTTGATGGCTTTAATCTTTGTTTGATCTATTTCAATACCTCTGTGCGTAACTACAAATCCCAAGAACTTTCCAGACGTGACTCCAAATGCACATTTGAGCGGATTCATCTTAAGTTGACATTTTCGTAGCCTGTCAAAGACTGAGCGAAGGTCTTGAACATGGTCCTTTCTCTTTTTTTGATTTAACGACAACATCATCGACATAGCATTCTATATTCTTGTGCATCATATCTTCAAAGATCTTCTGCATGGCACGTTGGTAAGTGGCACCCGCATTTTTCAAACCGAAAGGCATGACTTTATAACAGAATATTCCTTTAGGGGTGCGAAATGCTGTAGCTTCTTGATCTTCAGGCGCCATGTGTATTTGGTTATATCCAGCAGTACAATCCATAAAAGAAAGAGCTTCATGTCCAGTCGTTGCATCAATCATGAGTTCTGTGACCGGTAAAGGGAAGTCGTCTTTCGGGCATGCATCGTTGAGGTCTCGAAAATCAACACATATACGCAATTGTCCATTTTTCTTTCTTACTGGAACGATATTAGCTATCCAGGTTGGATATTTAACTTCACGAATAAAGTTAGCGTCAATGAGTTTGTTGACTTCCTTTTCGATCTCGGGTACTAGCTCCGGTCTGAAGCGTCGTTGAGATTGTTTCTTAGGATTTACCCCCTTTCTGATTGCTAGACGATGTAGTGCAACCTTTGGACTGAGTCCTGGCATCTCCGTATAGTTCCAAGCAAAAACATCTTTATATTCTAACAATAACTGATTGTACTCTTCTTCTTCTTCACTAGTCAAAAGTGCACTAATGTAGATTGGGCGAGGTTCTTCTAACGTTCCAAGGTTTAATTCCTTCAAATCGTCTACTGTTGATTGTCCCCCATCTTCGAGTGTTTTTGGAGCTTGATCAGCTTCTACTTTCTCATCAATGTTACAGACTTCTTCTACAGTAATGTGATAAGATGTGACTTCATCATCCGCCAAGTGTTCTTGCTGATCTCCTGACTCTGGTGGAGCTCCCAAACGTTTGAAAGCTGAGCTTCTCAAACGCTTTGTTACTGGTTGCTTTTAGTCGACGATTCTGCATTGTTTCTTTTGTTTCTGTCACCTAACCTGCTGAATACTGTGGAATCACCCCGTCGCTCTGTTGGCATGTGTAATCTGTCAAATACGCTAGGTCTTGCTACTGTGACAGGTGGACTGATTCTATCAAATATGGAAGCTGCGGGTGCGTTAGACTGCTCTTCGTAATCTTCCTCAACGTCCTCAGTTGCAATATATAATGCAGAGGATGTATCTCTCCTATGTCGGGCAGAAATCTTCACCGGTGCTGGGGTTTCGTAACCTAATCCAACATGTTTTTGAGATATTCCACGCATTTGGTCAAGATTATAGGGATGCGGCTTGATTACGTTTCCGAGTGGGCTGGCTTTTTAAAATCGTACCCCGACTTTTCCATCAGTTTGTACGCTTTGGGTCAAACCTTCCACTTAAATTAGTTTGTCCTTCAGATGGTTCGTAAGATGAGAAAACAAAACCTGTCGGAGGAGGTTTGTGATTGTTGTTTGATTTGCACTGTGAAGAGGGACAACAACTTTCGCAATCCATTCTTGCCTTACCGAGTTACTGAGCCTGTCTTTCTTTGCACACGTTGTCAAGTCCTTGTATTCTGCAAAAGGACTTTCTCCTTCTTTACGCTGAGATTTTGGTATATAGCGTAAAACTGGAATAGTGGCGTTGGGCTTTAACTCATGCTTGATAGTGGATGGACTAGCATTAGTCTCCGGCTGACGTTCTTTTCTATCGCTTGTTTGACTGTCGTTTGGAGATCTAATCGTATCAAGGTTGCACTTTTCTTTATTACTCCTCTACCAGTTGAAGAGATGGTGGATGGTAGTAACTCGCTTGATGTGCAATTTTCCTCGAAGAATTTAGCATCAGCAAAGAATGCATCGGCTTTAGTAAATGGTTTAACGTCTCCATCTATCTTCTTTTCACCTCCGCGATAATACTTCATGCATTGATGTAAAGTCGATGCGACAACACCGTTCTCGTGTTTCCATGGACGACCAAGTAATAACTTAAATGAAGTTTTCCCTTCTATGACATGGAATAGTGTGTCAGAAGACAAATCTCCAATAGTAAGGTTTACACGAATCATGCCAATTGCACGCTCACCATTCAGATTAAAGCCATGAATTATTGTTCGACTGTTGGAAAGTTCATCAATCGTGATTCCCAGCTCATTCATAGTTGCCTTTGGCATGAGGTTTACCCCCGAGCCTCCATCTATTAAAATTCGACTGACCATTTGTTCTCGTATGTACCCTGAAACATACAACGGTCTATTGTGAGGTTTGGAACCTAGCAGAAGATCCTCATCAGAGAATGTTAAAGCTGTGTTACATGAAACACATTTTGTTGAGCTTTCTGACAACTCCCCAATATTTTTCATCATCTCCTCTAGGAACATTGGATTAGCAATGCCTGGGCTA
Source organism: Sedum album (assembly GCA_006409495.1). Classification (NCBI taxonomy): domain Eukaryota; kingdom Viridiplantae; phylum Streptophyta; class Magnoliopsida; order Saxifragales; family Crassulaceae; genus Sedum; species Sedum album. Next base: position 22,504 of record QZGG01003008.1, read on the forward strand.
TTTGTTTCCGCTTCTCTTCAGGTAAGCTAAAAAAATGTTTCCATCCATGTGTGGAGAGAGTATCTTGAACATCACTAAGATTTTGATGATTATCTTGTGATGGCAAAGTTGCAGCAACATCCTTGACTGGTTCTGCCTCAGCATTTAATTCCTGCTTTCTTCGCGTGTCATTGATGATGCTACATTGACAGCAACCTTATCAAAATATCCTTCGGGGAAGAAATCTCCTAAGGTGATAGTAGTTAGTGGATCTTGTTTCAAAAGATCTACAGGTTCTACACGTGGCTTTATCATCTTCTTTGGTTTTTTCTTCCCTTTAGGTAGTCTTGGCCTCCTCTTTGTATTTTGCTTTCTTCTACGAAGAATTGGCTGTGGTTGTGGTTTTATTTGCTTCTTTATTTTCCGTCTTGTTACAACTGTCCATCCTTCGTTATCGTCATCCAAATGTTCAGCACTCTGTAGTGTAACTTTCTGAATCTGCTTCAACGGTCTTTGAAAACATACTGTTGTTGGCTCGAAGCTACCAAATTGAATATTGCATTCATACTTCTCATCCGATTCACAACATATTGTTGCTGCAGCATGGTTAATTTCTACGGCTTCGTCGGTGTCTAAAAGGATCTTTCCCTCATTAGCCAATCTCATGATCAATTCCTTCAGCGTTATACAATCTTCGATACTATGACTGACTAATCGATGATAACGACAATATTTTGGGTTGTTGGTTAGATTGGCTTCTTCGGGACGTTTCGACTCGGTAGCTGGATTATTTCTTTTCTAACAAGTCATCTAACATACCAGCCAAGTCAGAATCTGGGAATGGGTATTTTTTTGCTTGTAGTTCTTTTAGCGTAAGCTTGTTACGCTTGAAATCCTTTGAAGTGTTTTCTTTCCTCTTTTCATACTTGGGTTTTGCTGAAATCGGTACAGGACTATTACTAGAAGTGACGCCATAACTTCCTTAGGAGCACTCTTAGGAGTCTTGTCAGTCTTCTTATACTCTTTCTTTTCGAAAGACGCATTCGAAGATGCCACTCGGTTCTTCCCATGACCCTTCACAGTTATCTCCATATCATGAGCGCGTTGCTAGCTCTTGAAAGGTCCTTGGCTTAATGCCCTTCAAGATGTACAACAGTTCCCAATTCATGCCATCTATACACATTTCAACGGCCGAGTCTCGCTGATTCTATCCTTGCACTCAAGACTTAATGCACGCCAACGGTTAATGTAGTTGACGACAGGCTCATCTCCCCACTGTTTGTTTTGTCAGCTCACTCATGCTGACTATGCGTCTAGTACTATAGAATCTATTAAGGAACTCATCTTGCATGTGATCCCAGCTATCAATCGATTCAACTTCCAAATCCGTATACCAATCAAATGCCATTCCCTTTAGAGAACGCACAAACTGCTTAACTAGCAAGTCTCCTTCAGTACCCGCATTGTTGCAAGTTTCCACAAAATGAGCAACATGTTGTTTAGGGTTTCCTTTGCCATCAAATTGTTGGAAACTTGGAGGTTGGTAACCCAACGGCATGCGCAAGCAATCAATCCGTCTTGTGTATGGTTTGGTGTAACGTGGTCCAGCAGAAGAGCTGCCCCCCAGTTGAGTTTTTACTGCTATAGCTATCATCTCCTGTAGATGTGTTTCACTGTAGGCACCACCTTCACCTTTAGTCACATCAGTTCCAATGAGTTTCTCAGCATTTTTATCATTCTCTACTAACTCCTGGTTAACCTCTTCATGTTTTTCTTTATCCTTGAGTCCAGTAAGTTCCTTTTGAAGGTCCTCAATTTTTTTGTTCTTCTCCTCATTGTCTAGCATGACTTGCTCAAGGAGTTTTCTCATTTCAACCATTTGTTCTTCAACAGTTTTGACTCCAATTGTCATGACAGTTGCAACATTAGGTCCAACAGTTTCATTCTTCTTCGTTGAAGCTGACATGATCTTAAGTGGGGAAGTAGTAGTAGCCTTAGCGATTTCATTTTCCTTATGCTGAGGAGAGTTGGATGCGATCACCGCTTTAGCTGCAGCAACAATGGAAGCAGCAGAAAACTTGCGTGCTCGAGTTGGCACAACAGCAGCGCGTAGACTAGCAGCAGCAGCGTTGACAGCAGCTTTCCTTGCCATACCCCTTGTGCAAACACCAGTAGGGTGTAGGCTAGCTATACCGCTAGTAAGAGTAGCACTGTTAGGTGAGTTTTCCAAAACAGCAGCGTAGGTCTGCTTGGGAGTGGTAGGACTAGTTGGTTGAGTAGACATACTGTAGTAGCGAGTTTGATTACTACGTCGCAGGGATGAGAGGTAGAGATTTCACGTAGGGTTCACCAGAATTTGTAGACTCAATATTTTGTACTAAGACAAAATAAAGAAAACAAATGTCGCTTTATTGATTTCAGAAAGTTTGTGTACAATCTCTAGTAATCCTCTGATTCTACTGCGTAGTAAACAAAGTAATGTTTTGTTGATTTGAAGTTTGTTGTTGCTAAGCGAGGGTCGCGCTGACTTGATCTCACGTTAGCGTTTGACTTCTTTGATTAGCTGTAGCAGGCGGTACGCTGTGTACTTGATGACTGCTTGCAGCTAGGGTTTTCTCAGAGAAGTTTTCTTGATGAATTTTCAGGATCCCTTCAAATGAACCGGAAGTCTTCTATTTATAAGGAAAAATCCTTATTGGGCTGAGCTTGACTTATGGGCTTGTTTGTGGCCCAATTATACAAAATAATTAAAATGAATTAAAATTTATTATTAATTCAAATAATTATTTATCTTTATTTTCAGCACTTTTTAATGCCTACAAATTATATCTCATCAATTTAACTCATAGAAATTAATGGATAAATTATGTCATAGTGTCCTTAATCTTGATCCAATATAACCATTATGTGGAATAAGATTTCAATAAATAATATAAAAAATCACCAAAGAGTATAATAAAAAATAAAAAATAACTTCAAAAATAATTTTGAAATAGCACTCACTACTCCTTTTAATAGTATAGAATTAGATTGGGTGTCAATTTTCTTACTTGTTATTGGGTTCTAATGTTTTGTTGTGGCCTGTGGGCTTACTGATTGGTTCTATTTCAGCCCCATCAATAGCAGAGCGGGAGGTTCGAGTCGAGATGTCTCATCGCCAAAACCCTAAACCCTGAGAATTGAACAACATAAGTGACGACGATGATGTTGCGTCGCTGGCCACTTTCCATCTCCTCACCCCGACCATCAACCACCACCTCACCATATCCTCTGCTCCCTCGCACTACATCATCACTCAGCTTCCCTACCTTCCTACAACAAGTTAAATCCAAATCCCGAATCGTCAACTGCGCTTCCAATCCTAATCATCCAGTCAAACCCAATGACTTTCTCGACGGTGTCGACCCATTTCGAGGCAAATCTGGCTCTGTTTCATTCCATGGCTTCACTCATCAGTCTCTTGAAGAGAGCAAATGGGAATCCTCCCCATTCAAGGAAGGAACCGGCTCCCGTTTATGGATTTTAGGACCTATCGCTTTCATATCCTCATTGGTTCTTCCTCAATTCCTCATTTCCAACTTCATTGACGCCTTTATCAAGAATGAGTTAATCGCTGGTATTGCAATACTCTTCACTTTAGTACTCATGTTTATTTGTTGAATCATAGTTAGTTACTTGTTTATTGATTTGTAGAAATTGTGGGATCATTGTCATCTGATGCTGCGTTTTATGCCGGTTTTGCTGTGTATTTAATGGTGACGGAGCGTGTTCAGAAGCCGTATTTGCAGTTCAGTGCAAAGAGATGGGGACTCATCACGGGTCTTAAAGGCTACCTGTCATCTGTGTTTATCATAATGGGGTTTAAGGTTTTTGTTCCTCTTCTCATCCTCTATGTCACTTGGCCGGCTCTTGGTCCTTCAGCTGCCATTGCTGTCACTCCGTTTTTGCTTGGTTGTTTAGCTCAGTTTGTGTTTGAGTTGGGACTTGAATCTCGAGGATCTTCCTGCTGGCCTCTAGTGCCAATTATCTTTGAGGTATATAAATTACTCTACATAGCCATTCTTCTCAAAACATCTACTATGTGCTAAGGTAAACGAACTTGTCTCTACAGGTGTATAGGATATATCAGTTGACGAAAGCACTCCACTTTGTAGAGAAGCTTGCCATCTCGATGAAGGATGCAGCGGTGACTCCTAAGGTTTTAGAAAAAAGTGGTGCGCTGGTCTCATTGATTGTTACTTTTCAGGTACTTGGTGTTTTGTGTCTTTGGTCGCTGCTTACATTCCTCATGAGGCTTTTCCCATCCAGGCCTGTTGCTGATAGGTATTAGTTGTAAGATGAGGATTCGCGGCTATTGACAACCTTGTAGAAATTATCTTTTTGTCACATCATCCTACCTTCCTTTTGTTTCTAAGATTCAATCTGAATGAAATGGGAACATACCAATTGCTAACTGTATCTGGAGTCTCTCCCACACTATCATGCTTTCAATGATTTTTAGCTTCTAAATTGTTCTTTAGCTCGCAGAGTAACTGGTCTTGGTTGCTAGCAGTTCATCATCGACTCAAAGCTTGAAATTAAATTTGAGTGAAGGTTTTTGGTTGTCCATAGTCGTACATAAGAAGCCTGAGTGCCTCATCTTTATCTACTGAAGATTGGGATACACCTTTTGAACACTTTCCTTTCAAAGTTACATCAGAACAGGCAATTTTGTACATAATGTTTTGAACAAGTCATAGTATGATGAGTGTGAACAAGGAGTTCTAGCGGTTAGCCACTCGATCTCTGGTCTCAGAGGTCAGTGGTTCAAGCCCTCCTAAATGCATATCCGTCTTGAGTATGGAGTTTGTCCATTCTTTGAGTGATGAAGTAGTAATAATTTTTTTTAAAAAAAATTAGTATGATGAGTGTAAATGCACATATTATAATGTCCACAAACAAATATTAATGTGAAAATTTCTATAAGCAAAAATGAAAATATTAATGCATTAATCTATGGAAAAAGTAGGATTATAATTATCAGCCAAAAAGTAGAACATACTTAAATTATACTCGTAAGGGCACATTTTAATCGTACTCTCATCAGTAATTCATCAATTATACGAAATGAGTTTATATTTTGAGTTAGTGTATTTAATGGTTGTCATTTACTTTGTTCATTTCGACATTGGTAAGCACCTCTAGCATTGCTCAACATAGAAACACACATTTCGTGTTTCTAACTTGATGGATTGCTGACGTCATATCGATTTCCGACGAAGACAATGACGATGTCCTCCTCCGCCTACGCCGACGCCATCAATTTCATAAACCCAGCTTACAACCCTAATGTCGCATCATACTTCCCCCAGCCTCGTCTTCACATCTCTCCTCAACCCAACTCCGATTCTCCCCCTTCTGTGAGTCTCTTCTCCTCTTTATTTAAATTCCCATTTTATAATTTGTACTATGGATTTGTCTGTTCTGTGCTGCATGTACCCATTCTTAGTCATATGTGTTTGAATAGCTGAATGCTCTCTTCATTGTTATGTGTTAAATTAGATAGCTTAAATAATGGTAGCAACTGTAATGGTTTGGAAATGTTATCCATTTATTTATTCATTGGTAGACAACCCCAGATGACAACTTATCCAGGTATGCGTTTTTGTTGTACATACTTATTTTGTTCAGTTTGTTATGTCTGATTGTTCGCGGAGAAGTGTTCATTTTGTGCCTTTGATTATACATTCCTTCTCATTTGGAGCTAAGGTACTAATGTTCTTAGTGGGTCACGATAATTACTAAGCTACTTGATTTTTAATTATATACATGAAACTAAAAGCGAGTCCTATTTGGAACATGTGGTTTTTCTGTTGGAAAGTTTAGACCTCACTTGGAACATGTGGCTTTTCTGTTGGAAAGTTTAGACCTCATTTTCACTGTTTTGTGATTATTGCATGGTATATAATTTTGGAATGCAGGTAACATCTACTGATAGATCACTGGTTCCTGGAGCATTAATGTTAGTACGAGTGATCAGCCACAGACAGTTTTGCCTTTGAGAAAGAAAAGCCACGAGGTCCTGTGGTGTGAAATTTGTAGCATTCATTGTAACAGCAAAACAATGCTTGAAAAACATATATTGGGAAAGCAGCACAGAAAGAAGATAAAAAATGTAAATTCTGAATCTTCGATGTTGGATGGTATGAAGGCTGAGTTTATTGAGGTTGCAGAAACAAAGAGTTTTGGAATGTATTGTTAGTAATGCGCTGGCTGGATCAGAAGGGGTGTACGCTATTAATGGCACTAGTTTTGGAAAAGAGCATGCTTTTGTCGTGGAAAGAGAAGATCAGGATACTACAA
>QZGG01003009.1:0-28770 GCA_006409495.1 Sedum album
AAAAACCATCCAAGATGCGGATATATCACACTTGCCATACTTACAAGCAATAGTAACCGAAACACTACGGCTACATCCAGCAACACCGTTGTTACTCCCTCGCAAGACGTTGGAAGCGGTTGAGTTAAACGGCTATACGATTCCTAAAGGTGCACAAGTAATGATAAATGCTTGGGCTATAGGAAGGGATCCTGAGACATGGGAGGATCCTGAGTGTTTCATACCGGAGAGATTCTTGGGTGAGAATGTCAGCTTTGTAGGTGGGGATTTTAAGGTGATACCTTTCGGTGGAGGGCGTAGGATATGTCCCGGATTACCGTTGGCGATTAAGATGTTGCATTTGATGTTGGGATCACTTTTGAATTGTTTTGAGTGGAAACTTGAAGATGGAGTGGAAATGGACATGGATGAGAAATTTGGAATTACCTTGCAAAAGAATCATCCTTTGAAAGCTGTCCCTTTACCCATTTGAGGTTTTTAGCATCTGAGTTTGATTCTGTCAAGATTTTCTTGTTTTTTCCGACATAAAATGTTCGAAAAATCATAAGACTGAACTAAAACATTTTTCATGGTTCAATTGACTAATGTTTATTGACATTCTCAATGCTTATTACAATGAATCATCCATTTGTGATCGTCTGTTCTGAACTAGCTGCTTATATCAGCCTTATTCATACTCCATGCTGTAAGACTTGAAATCGTAACACTTTGCGTTCCATCGTTGAATGCGTAAAGCTTTGCAGCTTCATCAGTAGCTATTGTTGGGTACACTCTAGCTGTGATCACACTCTTCCCCATCCCACCAAAGCTCTCCACGATCGAGTGATCGATCAAAGTCCTCAATGCCAGCTCTTCGTGTTCTGGAACCACATCGACAAAAGCTCCGTAGCTAGTCTTATCGTTCGTGTCATCCAACGATGACCTGAAAAATCGAGAAGACCGAGCATAAATACTAAGATGAGTATAAGTCCAATTCAGTGTAACTTTGAGTTTTTTGTCCATCAAACAAACCTGCTTTGGTCACTGCACATTAGTACCACAAATCTATTATTAGCTTTCATTTTGAATATCCTAAAGAAGACTGCTGTGTACTCTTTCATGCCTTGATCAGCAAGTAACTTTAATCCGAATGGACCGAGTTCTCCTCCCACATTTGCACCCTTTTGGCTGCAAATCTGTTGCGCATTGGTCCAACTTGGGTCTAATATTTCTGCCTTGTTAAGGTCTGACGATGCTACACTGAACGAAACCTCTACATCCGCCTGTTCAGTAATCATCACGAGTTTTTTTAGAAACTTCGAGCATTGTTGTAAATATAATGTGATGCTTAAAAACAGAAATGAACATACCTGTGAGCTGTGACACCGAAATGCTGACTATGGTTCCTTTATCGAGCCTTGTTTTAGGCAAGTCGACTTTCTTACCACGAAGGCTTTCGAGTTCCGCTACTGGCCATTGAATCAATTGTTTCCGGATTTATCCAGCCAAACTTCTCTAGGAATTGCCTAATGAACATCATCAAAAGTTAATCAGATATTCAGAATGAATAACTGAATTGAACTACTAAAAGAAAATAAGTTACCTGAAGTCCGGACCATCCTTTCTTCACATCATTTTCGACGCTAGACGACTCGTTATCCATCCCCACAAAATCCTTCTGTTCTTGATATATCAAAGAAACTCTTGGAAGCATAAAACTTCCCATAATCATATCTCAAGCCAGCATCACTCTCTACATCCCTCGTCAGGCACATATCGGTCCCTCGAGCGATCATAAGTTCCGATCGTGTAATATTCTTTTCTAGTATCATCCAAGCTCAGTTTAAGCACATGCTTTATACCGGAGTCCATCACTGAAGATGTATCAAGTCCATTTTTACCAATAGTTGAAACAGGAAAAAAATCCGGACATTCCCACATTCCATTTCTCTGGACAGAATGAAGAGGATGTTTTGCCTTAGTCCAATGTAGAAAATCTCTACTTCTATACAAAATCGCTAGACCTCTTCGTCTACGCTTACTACCAATGATCATCCTCCAGACACCGTCCTGGCCTAGCCACGCTGTGGTCGGGTCTCGAAAAGAGCTTGAATTTATTTTACTTTCGGGTGTTGGTTCGATCAAAGGGTTCAAAGGTGACTTCACCCATTCTAGTAGATATGGGTCTGATAAGTTTTTAGGCACGGCAATGCTTTGGACTTGTTTTTTGTCCGGATCGATCCCTGTGTATAAAATGGCCGGTTTGTCACCGGGGAGAATTGTAGCAGAACCGACCAAACAACCGTTGATATCCGCTTGCTGGCTTGGGTAGATCGCGTGCTGGTGCGGCTTCCAGTTAACCAAATCGGTTGAAGTCGAATGTGCCCATACTATATTTCCCCAAACAGCTCCTTTCGGATTGTACTGGTAGAATAAATGGTATAAGCCCTTGTACACAAGAGGACCTGAAATTTAAAAATGTAGTGTAAATTTAACACATGACTTGTAAATTTGAAATTTATAATAACTTGTTCCGCAAGTAATCGAAAAACTAACCGTTTGGATCTTTAAGTCCATGTCAAAAATAGCGCGTAACCGAACGATCGATCGTATGCAAAGAAATCACATTAGTACAAACAAATGTGAAACTTAAAATCGATCAAATGAATTTTTTTGACTAATGTATGTTGAAATGCTTACCATTCATCCAATTCTTGAGAGGTTGGAAATGGTATGCAGTCCGATAAGGCTGAGGTTGGTTCTGATCACCTTCGACGAGTACCCGATCGTTTTCTTGATAAAAGGTGTAGACATGGTGCGAGGCGTCGAGTCGGACAACTCCAAAACTAAGACAAAGAGAGATGAAAAAGAAGCAAGAGATTGAAAGAGCTCCTAGCAAAGGAGAGGGAGGAAGAGAACAAGAAGCCATTTAGTGAAGTCAAATGAATTGATTTGAGAATACATTTGAGAGATGGTTTGGTATTTGTAGATGTTGAAAAACATTAAATAAACACTTTTCAAGCAAATCTTTACACGAAGAATTGAATGAAAGGGCATAAAATGGGTAACCATCACGTGGAGATTTTGTACACCACTTGGAAAATATCAATTTTTTGAGTTGAATGTTCATATGCTAGATTTTGGTGATCTTACCCAAAATGGCTAAAAGTCAAAGTCTAAAGTTTGTTACTATTTTTATTTATTTTAGTGTAAATGTATAAAGTCTAAAGAATTGTTTGATATTTTAAGGATTTTTTGTCAAGTAACTTAGGTTGTCTTTATAATATGTGTAAAATAACATTGCCTTTTTTAGTTTAATAAGAAAAATACTCTCGAAAAGGCCGGATTTTGCAGAAAATTTATTGTAAAATTATCAAAATACACCGAAATGATTCTACTTTTTTTCTTATATTTTGATCTTTTTCTAGGCATAACTTTTCCCATGATTTTATCAACATCTGACTTTTAGTATTTACTTTTCCACATTGGACTTGTACTTGTTATGAATGGCATGCAACACTCTATCCAGAAGCAACACTTTTCAAAGACATGCATGGTAAGTCAAACTGTTGCTCCTTAATTAATTCATGGTACCAAGAAACCAAAGTGTAAATCATATTCATATGTGAATTCACATCAGAAAACAGCAATACCCCTAGTCTAAAACAGTGACAACTTCTCCATATTTTGAGCCAGTAGATCTTGGGATTGGAGAGTCAAACTTTAGCATGCAATGCAACTGGACATTTTACAATCTTTTCCATAATTCAAGATTCTTTGGGATATGTCACCCCATTTGTAAACCACTATTAATTACTCCATTATTGTATTTAATGATATATAATTCTGCAACGTTTTGAATGCTGTTTAAGCTGTGTCTCTGACATTTGAAGTAATTACAGAAGCCAGACACATGTGCTGTAAAATAATACTATTAATTGAAATCAACTTGGTTTAGGATTGATGGAGCATGGGTCAATACTTGGATTTTAAAAGTCAAGTGTTCATATTATTTTATTGGTAATATTTTAGGACAGTGTTTTTAGGTAGATGTTTGGTTAGGTGAGGCAATGGCAATGGCAGCTGCATTGCATCAACTAGCCAATGGTTTCTTGTCATATTTGATATATTTTTAGGCAATGGCAGCTGCAATTTGATATAGTTGAAAATTGCACAAGATTCTTTGGTACATCATTCAAAAATATATTAAAATTTTAATAAATTATGACCATCATCAAGCTCCAAGGATGCACTTTACATTAATTTTGATTTTTGTATTATAAGGCTTTTTCAAAAACAAAACAAAAAATTATAAGGCTTTTCATGTTGCTTTCATAGTTACTTATTTAAGCTTGAAAGCCTTCTCAGCCCAGAGTAGAGATAAGATGTTTGGGCCTATCAAATTTTGGGCCCTGCAAGGCAGCCTACTAATCTAGCCCAAGGGCATTAGACTGGATTGGGAGGAAGCCATGTCCATGTCCTATAAATCTATCTTTTTTCCTTTCATTCAAGCATTTTGAAGGATAATTTGGTAACCATCAGGCATCAGGCCTACAAGTTCTCAATGTGAGACTTGAACAAAGATGACATTTATCCAAAATCGCTCGATTTGTATCGATGATCGGTGCATCTGATAATTCTCTTTAAAAAAAGTATACGTAATCATTGAACACTAAAGAATTTAAACATTCTTTATGATCCTTTTGCATGGGAAATATGTTCGAAGTAATCATTTACGAGTCCCCTAAATTGTGCGTTATTTCATCATATAAAATTGAGCTTCAGGTTCAAGTTACCGTTGACTAAATGTCATTTGATGCATAAAGTCAAATCCAAATACGTAAAACCAGCAAGTTTGCTTCAAAAACAAGTGACTTGTTTTTTCTATATAAATCAGTATTTACTGGTTTATTACACCCACATCATCAGCAACACTGAAGCAATTCACTCTCTTGAATCAATGGCTAACATGAAGTTCATACTCTGCATTGCTGCTTTGGCTATTCTCTTCACAACCTCACACTGTTCGTAAATCTTCGTTTTAACTTCTCTTAAGTAATTACTTTTAAAAAATTAATGTATATTTTTATTGGTTCAGGTAATCTTTCTTCGATCGATCGAAAGGCAATACATGATCTGGAATCGAGCATGTCCAACTTCCAGTCTGCAGGACTTTGCCATCCTCAGGGATGCAGGACTGGTCCATGTCGTTGGTGTTGTCGAAGTACTGCTGCATGCTATGGCTCTAAACAAGAATGTGTCATGAAATGTATGTAACCATAAACATGTATCATTTGCAGACAAGTCTAAATAAAATGACATCCATTTTGCCAATCTTTGTCAAAAACCAAACTACAACAGAATCTTACAACATTGAATCCCGAATAAAAAGGACAATATATGAAGTGTAAAATTTGAGAGCATTGAGATACAAAATACTAATGTTGATATAATTGAATCATGGAGACTTTCATCCTTCTTTTAAGCAAATTTGGACACTTCAAAGAATACCGGGCTGTAGCCTCTATATAGGGAGGGAGTATGGTGGTGCGTAAATGGTACGAATTGAACAAGGCTAATTGGGAGGACTGTGGGTTTAGCTCATGCAGCAGTTTGTATTCTCTAATCATATTTTGAGGAGCTTGAGGGTTCGCTTCCATCATCAGCTGAGGTGATTTCAGATGAGGCACTAGATGAGGTGGTGCTGTTTACGCCGTTGTACATGTTTTTTGATGACTGCATATGGGTTTGTTGAGGATTTGGAATTGGTGGTGCTTGTCCCTGTTCTGCTAATTTTTTAAGAAGGTTCATGACAGTTGGGAGGAACTTGGTCGATAGCGAGAGAAGCCCAGGAAGCTGCAACAGAATATTTCACATGTTATGATAAAAGTTGAGTTCCAAAGAGATGCCTGAACTTTAAGACAGTAGTGAGTACTCACAGCTCCATTGCGGAACTCGCCAGAGATATCAAGTTGAACCCACATAGCTTTTATTAGCAAATATGCTACGAAAATCACACCAAGCCACAAAGGATTTCTGATATAAACATATAACCAAATATTTAGAAATGCAGATAAAAGTGAGAGAAGCTTGTGCACGCGTCCAAATAAAATATCATGTACCTTAAAAGCGTCATAAATTCGTTGAATCCCAAAATTACTAGGGCTGCCATCGCCCATGGAGGTGGCATCCAGTTGTTATTACGCTTGTTAGCTTCCTGAAAGTATTAACAAGTATATTCCTGCCGTTTAGACAAATCCAGCTAAATATTAAAACAGCAAACTCAATGCATGATTTGACGGCCAGACAATTCAACTAAACTGAAAACAGTAATACATTGCAGCATGTAGTTATGACTTATGAGAATAATGGAGATATTTGTAGATGAATAAATTCAAGGCAAGTCCATTGCATGAAATGAGGCACCAACATCGGTACGATCAGCCCAAATCTTATTCAACTGTGAAAGAAAAGTCAAACCTGAGCAGCAATAGCTTGAGTCACACTGTACTCGGTCTCTGTCTGGAACTGCCTCCACAATGACTTGCACTGGACAGGAGTAATCAATGTTTTTGAAGACGGAACCTGCATTAAATAACGGACAACACAATAATGAATATCCAATATATGGAAACACAGAGAACAAGCATGAATACAGTGCAAAAGTAAGTCATTTCAATAAAATTGATTACTTCTTCCCAAGAGCTTGAGGCCAGCGGGTCACCCATTGTTATTGATCTCTTAGAAGTTGCATTGTTACCGGATTCAATCAATGCAGAGGATAAGGTACTTTCAATATTATCACGCTCATCGTCCAAACGAACGGCAGCCATAACAGAGAGCAACTTCAGGGACTGCGCAAAGCAAGAATAAGAATATATTTTATTCAGGCAATGACTTGATCACCACCATATTACATTCTCAAAATTTGTTTCATACCGAAGATCGAGCAGTTTTTGTGATCGAGCGTATGTCCTCCTTTCCAGTCCAAACTCGAGGCATTGAGTCTGCGTCCCGACTAAACAATGTTGCAAACCTGCAAAAAATAGTGTTAGTAAGATCAAAATAACAACCAGCACAATCAAATTGTTGTGAGGTACTATACCTATCCTTCATTCGCATCAGAACTCTTCCGGCTTCTTCTTTTGCCTTTAATTCAACCAGACTATGGGCGTAAGTATGCAACTTGGCAAGCATCTTTTCCCTAGATATGTCATCCATGTCGAACCCTTTAAGAGCATTGGAGAGCCCAAATACAGCTAATTCAGTCTCTCGTTTCAGAAGTTTTCGAATTGCTGGCCAAGTTCCCTCACCAGCTTCATCCAAAAGTGCTTCAATGGGTCCTGATAGCGCATCATTGAGTTTTGTCTGATGCAAAAACAACACCACAAACCTGAGGTTTGAGCATGTACTAGAAATAATTCAAGCCGCAGAGGCGCTGAAATTATAATCCACAAACTTGTAACTATAATAATAAGCATTGATTTAAAGTGACAACGCAAAACAAATTATTATCAATGACAATCTCATACCTCATATAGAGTTGCAAGTTCAGCCAATTTGGCAGCACGTACAGCAGCAACATGAGCCTCTACATCACGCTGAAGTTTATCCCTTACTTTAGACGTGTCCCAATTAGCCAGCTCAATAACAATATCTGTGGACCGAATAGTGTGTGATCAGTCAACAAATTACGCTTGTGTAATATATAACTTGATTAATTTGCATGGAGAGACACTCAAAACAAGATATTGTACCTTTACATCTTTCATCGAACTGGTCCAAGAATGAAGCAGTGCATCTCTCTGCAGCCACTGAGAACCCGTCTCCGTTATTTAAAGCCTTCTCAAGTGCCTCCTTGAACATGTCTAGAGTTTCAGATCTAATGTGACCGAGCATAGCTTGGAATGCTGGTTGAACAAGCTACTCATGAAAATAGAAAGATTAGATTTCAAAACAGTATGGATGCAAGATACATATTTTTATAAATTATAAGAGACAAAGTATTTAAATTAGAAGTCCAAAGTGGAGCTATGCTATGAAGTAGTATCCGTTAGAATCTATGCGGTATTTAACTATTTACTGAATCTTGCTGCTGAAAGATAACAGGGATGTTTAATTCAATTGATACTTCACGGTATTAAAGTACTAATCATGCTACATGTGACATCTGCTTGCACAGAGTTCAATATTTCATTCTCTGTATATCCACAATTTGATGTGTCAAAACTCATATCTCACATCCTCACAAACACCAAAATTCATTACACTCTGGAAAGGCTGGTAAAATGGACACTTACTTGAAGCAATTTCTCTTCTAACTGCTTTTGCTTCGCGTTGCGTACACTTTCATCAAAATAGATAGCTTCTGCGGTGTATCTGAAAGACGCAGATCAAAACACATCACCTTGATGGCCAGAAATGTGAACTGATGTCCACTTTTACTCATAAAGATGCGGAACTAAATATACAAGAGCAATGGCAAGATAATGTATAATATGGAGTTCCAAGATGTGAACCAAAGTGAGAACTCTTACTCAGAGAGATATGTACTAAGTAGTGAACTAATCTTTTTTCCGAACCCTGAGACAGGACCAGATTGCACAGATTCTTCTAGTTGACACCATAACTTTTAAAGATAAAAATTACACACGTGTCAGTTTCTACTGCATAAAAGTATCAATGATAAAAAAACCACTTCGTGGCAAAAGAGCAAACCTCATTGGAGGCAAATTTCAAATACTTTTCACTGGCAATCTCATCACAACGAACAGTAGCCACCATGACCTGATAATAGGTGAATACGTCAGTACAATCTGCAACATTATGCAGTCAATAGTATCTTAGAGAGAATGACAGGTAAGGTGGAAACCTTATGGGCAGGAAGGTCAAGGTCTTTGTTTTCTTTGACAATTTTCCATATTTGCTGAGCGCTAAAGGAGAAACCTGAAGCAGGAACCACTCCTCGTCGATCTCCAGCAAGGCCACCAGGTGCAATTGAATGGAAGAATCTTTGTCTCAGTTCAGCAACCTTTAAATAAATAACTAGTACCCTTAGAAAACTATAATAAAATAGTATTCAACTTAGGTAATTGTGATGAACTACCAAATATACTTTATCAACATGGCCAAGCAGCTTGGATCTAGTTAATTATTTAATTTCACAACAGCGGTACAAAACTTAAATAGCGGTGACAGAAATCCACCCTACCTGCTGATTAAACAGTTCTTCTTTTTCTTCAAAACTGGAGAGTGCTGTAACTTCAACCTAGGCAGTTATCGTGATTGAGATGGCTTCCAAGGAAATAAAAAAATGTCATGGAGTAAAACAATAAAAAGCTTACGTGAAAAAATTCACTTAGCGGAGTATCCTTGTGTGCTGCAGGCTTAGGAACTGAATCCCATATCTGTGACCAACGGAAATTTTTAAGAAAATCTATATTTATGTGCAAGGAAGTAGCCAGTTGATTTTACCTTCTGGACATCCTCTCTAAGGATAGGTTCCAAATTTTCTAGCGGTGTCTGAATAAAAAAATCAGCTTTAGAAAAAAACATGCAAATGATCGTGATAATACATATAATAGTAGCTGTTGCTACTTCAACAGTGAGTGGCCATTCTGAGACAAAAGGTACAAACCCTTGATTTATCACGAATGACAAACATCAGAGTGGTCTTTCGTGGACTGAACAATCGCATCATGACCTGCATCAATAGAAGAAGCATTTTATTTGGATTCTCAAAATTTAAACATCATGGACTCAAGTGAATTATAAGCCAAAACATGTCGGGTGTACCTGAAATACTGTCTTCAGAAGAGGCTTATTTGCAGCCTGTTCACGCCCGATATCATGACACCACCTGAGTATGGTTAAGGGTTAAACTTAATGTTTAAATGTCTATGCTCTCCGATGTTTCAAAGAAACAGAAATTTTTGTATATAGATGACATACATGTTAATCATCATGATATCTGACACGGCAAGGGCAAATAGAGCACTCTGCTTCTCAAATGCAGTATCATCCTGTATCCAGATATAGAAGTGAGTAATTATACCAGCATACAAAGCTCAACAGAGAGCTATAAAACTATAAACAGCTAATTATATTTTTATTCTTGAAAGAAATTTGCAAAATTGCATAGTTTTCACTATCACCTCTCCTCGTTCCCGTCCATCAGTACCCTCCAAGTCCATTACAATAGTTGTTGGTTCTATTCCAGTACATCTAGCCATCCATATCCCTTTTGTTGTTTGGGACCTGAAAATATCTTACTATCAGTACAATGAGAAGCAGCATTTTAAAAGGAGATGGAGATAGCTTTCGAACAATCATAAACTTGAAATGTATGCTCAATGTGACGTAAAACTTGCCTTCCCTTAAATGCATCCATCTCCCTAAAGTTGGTGTGGAACAAGTGGTTCAACAGGGTGCTCTTACCTGCAGTGAATATAAAGACGTTTTAGCATGACAAATTGAAATAATATATACGGAGGGCATTTTTCACACAGCATGGATGAAAAAATAATAAAAAGAAATGATGTCATAGTCAACTTAGGAACTAAGCCTTCTCAGATTCAGTATTAGTCACTGAGATAGTGAGAGTATTGACTTCTTACCGAAGTCAAAATTATAGCAAGCAAACAGAACTACAATAAGCAGATGCATATTAACAGACAGTCAATCGACATACCGCTGCTTTGAGGGCCCATGATGGAAACCACAGCATATGAGAGCCCGCATTCTGCAAGCTTGACTTCATCCATAAATTTAGCAACACCCTCCACATTAAAGTTTCCATCTCCATCAATTAGCTGAGTTGAACAACTCTCATCTCCTTGACCTTAGATAGTAAGTAAAAAACTCAGCACACTGATTTCTATCTAGCATTATAAGTTGCGATAAGCACATGAAAGAAGTTCCTCTGATAAAATCATGAGCCATGGTGTGTCAGCGATTTTGCGTATCATAAATAAAAAACACCACTCAGCAATCCAATCTAATTGTGATCAAAAACACAAAACAAGACAACAATCTGTTTCAGCAGAACAAATGGTGCTACCTGGATACAAACCAAATTAAAAACATATAAAATGACATTCCTCAACCACCAATCCTCTTACAACAACTGATCAATCAGTAGATGTATTCATTCTCAATACCCATTCACCCACATAATATCAACTCAAGGCCCAACCCTAGCCACCAAATAAAAGCTACACAACAGATCAAACCAAAAGACACTAACTTGTGACAAATAACTCACTCAAAACCCTTAACAAAACCTCTTCTACTGAAAAGCAGATTCCTAAGTTCAATTTCAATTTCAACAAATCTAACTCCAACTCTTTAGCAATCAAGAATACAAATATCCCTAAATTCAACACAACTTCCACACCCAAGTCACACATAATCTTAAACAAATCAAATCCAATCAGATACGCAAAGATCATAACACAAGACATCGAAATGAAATCGAATCGGATAATAAAAAAAGAGCACAGCAGAGCAGAGCCTGAGCTCACCCATTTCTGCAGAAATCGGATCCAGATGACCCGATTCAAAATTCAAGCTTTGAATAAGCAGACAACAGCAGCCGAAATTGAAGAGCCGATGGATCGGAGGAGTTGAGATTTTGAGAGATAATCGATCTGATTCTTGGATTAATATGAAGTGGTCGCCTTGCGAACTGTACTTCAGAAATTAATATTTATTTATTATTTAAAATAAATAAAATAATCCTTAATGCTTTTTGGACGGTGTTTTCGGCTGCTAACATTTTCGGATTCTTTTTCAACTTTTTTTCTTTCCTCTTTGCCAGCCACTGCTGACGTCATATATATGATTTAATTGACTCTCGAGTTGAATTTTGAAATTCTCCTCTCTTTTTGAATCTATATATTAATATTTAATTTTAAAAAATTAGAATAATTTAGATATATCAACGTTTAATGTTATCCGAAAGACATTAATGTCCACAATACGTTGGGCAAAATCAAAATAAGAATTATGCATGCAAAGGGCATTTTAGTCATTTAATTATGGAATGACGAGTTTGACACTCTTTGAACACAAAAGGAACAATTGATCATCCTAAAAAGTGATTGTTTGTTGAATTAAATATGTAATTTTTCGACAAAGAATAATATTTGTACAAAAATGTGTTCCAGAATTTCAACTGTCATAATCCTAGTCGATTTAAGATCAATTCAAGTAGAAGGAATTTGGTGGCGAGAGGGTTTGGTAATTGGTAGGTGAATAATTCTTCGGCCATTAAATAAAAGTTGTAGTGCGTGACACGAAAATTAAAGTGCATATAATGCACAAATTCCTTAATTGTGAACTCATTTTTACATGTTATGTTATCTATATTTACTCTGATTTTTATAAACAAATTCATCAAAATTATCAACATTTTCCAAGAATAAATTTGTGGAAATTTGAAGCCTGAATTTAATTTTTCTTTGAAATAGAAAAGAATGAATAAACGCATTTAAAGGCAGTCTCTGCTCTGTTGCACTGTTTAAGATTATGCTTCAATATATTTGCCTCAAATTTGACTCAGGTTGATGGATTAAGTATTAAAAAGTCTACAAAGCATACTAATAAGCCATCTTAATGAGAACAGTTTTTTCAAAAACTTTACAAGAAACACAGTCATAAAGAATCTAACTTTGATTGACTTCAACAGTTGACTGATACTAGGAACATCAAATATCGGTGTGTACTGAGTAATTTTTCTATAAAAATATCACCGAATTTTGTTTTTATGTGCAGAAAGTGTGTTGGTCAGATAGTCATGGTCTTGATGTACCAACCGAGAGCGTTGTTACAAAACTAAGAAAATTTATGCACAATATATTTCACTCCGGTTGCCGGAAAGCAAAAAGAAATACAACTGACTGGAAATAATTTGTGAAGGATGACATAAACCATATTTACTGGAGAGCAGAGACAACAATGAGCTACAGATAAGTTCAATAACTGAAAAATCATGCGGACAGGCACACAAGTTGATATAGAGATGATATTGACAGGGTCATTGTCTACCTTGCTAGAGGAGCGAGTCCAGTATTCATATCCATAGACACCATTTCAATGGTATCAATCGATGTTTCGGTTGTATACAAGTCTTTCTTGCGTTCTTTCTCCATTTTTAGACACTGGCTTAACTCATTCACCACTTGAGCCATGTCTGGTCTTTGGTTGGAAATGGGTAACACACATTGCATTGCGATTTCAATAGCCTTCCAAACCGAGTTTATATCATAATCTCCTTGTAGCCTTGGATCTGTTATAGACTGGACATTTCCTGTCGTCGAGATTAACTCACTGACCCTTTTGCTTATGTGAGTTCTGTCTTGGGTTTTGGCAATAACTGGCTGGGAAGTAATTATTTCCAGAAGCACCACGCCAAAGGCGAAAACGTCACTTTTTTCACTCATATATTGCGAACTGTAGTACCTGCAGGAAGAAATACTCCGGTTCGTTCAGATATTTTTTAAAGATTGAGATGACAATGAGGACCTAAGTTAGAGTTAAAATACTTACTCAGGATCGAGGTAACCTGGTGTTCCAGCCACCACAGTTGGTACATAATCCCCATCACCACCATCGATAGGGAAGACTCTAGAAAGCCCGAAATCAGCTATCTTGGCATGAAACTGATCATCCAGTAAAATGTTTGGAGACTTGATATCTCGATGAACTATAGGCGGTGTACAACCATTGTGCAAGTACTCCAATCCTGAATTTTATCAACAAGGATCATCATTATATGTACTTTTTTACGAATCAGCTGATGTATAAATGTAAGAGTGTCGAAGCATTGTGCATACCTTGTGCTGCATCAACAGCTATAAACATTCTGTCAGCCCAAGTCAAGTACTGTGGATTTTTACCTGCAAACAACCAGGAGAATCAAAACATAAAGAACTTCACTTTTATGGTAAAAATAACCTGAAACAAAAGAATTCAAGAAGTTTACTTGACAAATTTGTTTCCAAATTTCCATTGGACATAAATTCATAAATAAGACCCAGTTTGTCGCCTTCGTCGCAGTAACCGATCAGAGATGTCAGATTTCTGTGATGAACTCTCATTAACAGTTGTGCCTGAAATAAACCAAATCATCATGACTTCTGACGTGCCACATTTTGAAAAGACAAAGTAAAAGAATTGTTAAAAGCTTCTTCTTACCTCTGCTTGAAATTCCTTGTAACCTTGAGCTGATGAAGGTGATAGCATTTTTACTGCTACTTGTGCACCATCTAAGTAGCCATGGTACACTGTTCCAAATCCTCCTTTTCCAATGGATCTTTCGAAATTGTTTGTCATAATAAGAACTTGGGAATAAGTGAACTGCTGATTTCCTGTCTCTATTATATGATCATTTTTCTTCACTACTGCGGCCTCACTGTTGAATGTTTCTGAAGTCACCTTAGACCCCTGTCCATCTGCAAAAAACACCGAAGCTAGACTTTTAGCGAATCAAAGTTCATGTAGCTGCACTGCATGGAATAGCTACAAAACAATGTGAGCAAAAGGCATACCTTTTGCACCATTCTTTTTGCAGAAGCAAAAGATCACAATGAGCACAATAGTGATCACAAGTACTATTGCTGCACCAACAGACCCAACTATAAGAATCAGAGAATTTTTCTTCTTGCTTTCAACAGCAGTAGTAGTAGTACATACACTAGTTGCGCAAAGATTTCTATCCACACTGCAATCATAAATTCAGGTTCATTGAGCCCTCAAACCGACCAGACGATACACATACAAACAAAAAACCTTATGTATTTTCTACCTTAGTTTCAAAGTTCCTGCTTCTGATTTTTTAATGAGTTGTGCAGGTACTGTGCCTGTAAAATTATTTCCTTGCAAGTTCCTAAAAGGGCACAAAATATTTAAATTAATAAATTAATTCCAGCATATTCGAAGTAAATACTATTGGCATCTTTCGAGCAAATACTTACAAGACTTTCAAGGTTTCCATAGTTGATAAGAAGTCAGGAATGCTTCCTGTTAAACTGTTGTTCGATAAATCCCTGAAATAATCAGAATATCAGTTTGAGAGTGCACAATTCAGTTATCTTCAACAGCATAAAAATAGAGCCAGACCCAAAAGTAAGAAATCGATTATTGAACCACTTACAAGCTCTCCAGAAATTTAAGACCCGAGATATTTTGAGATATCTGTCCGACCAAGTTACTTAATGACAAGTTCCTACAGCCAGGAAAAATCAAGTCACCTTTTAGAAAACTCCATAGTATGACTGGAACAAATTTACATAAAAGTACTGATATATGCGTGCATGAGAGTATACTTACAGGGCTGTGATCCTCGGTTCATGTTCAGTAGAGAAGCTACAAGTAAGGCCATCCCATGCATAATCCAATGGTGCGCAAGGATCCCCTTGCCATAATTTCTTAACATTATAAGTTGACTTGATCTTGTTTATAGTTACAACTAAACAAAAATGCACAAGAAAGGCTCCCTTAGGTACAAAAACAGAAATGGAAACTAAAGCAGAAAAATGAAACCAAGACTTACTATCGACGCTGTTAGTTTCCTGTTGCGACATAGGGTTGAGTCTGTAGATCTCAACAGCATTAAGTATTGGAGGAAGGTTTGAGTTGGCAGTCATTCTTAAAGAAAGGTTGAAATGCGTCCCTGTTAATGGCAATGTTGTGTAGATCGTGTTGACAGATAAAAAAGTTGGGCTCAATGGTCCATAGAATAGAGTATCATTCAAGTATATATCAAACTCTCTTGACTGGTTAGCTGATAAGTTCATCAGTTCTGCAAAATGTAGGTACATGTAATATTGATCCTCTTTCTCCGCTGACCAGTAGCTCTCCAACCTCTCACTAGCATTCTTGGGTGTGATCGCCGTACTCAATACCTTAACCGGCGGCTGAAAAATGTTATTATTGTTCATATCGGATGAGTTTGTCTCGAGGTAATTAAAAAAGGCAGACCAATTAATTGGGTTCCATATTCGATCATATATATCATCTCCAAACCTGAAATGCAGTACCTCAGAGATATAAGATTTTTGACTTCAGAGTAAAAAAAATTTACAAAGAAACAGACACATATATTGTTTGAGCGAGTCAATGGTTGTTAAGATTACCTTATATCAGCAGCAGAATCTGTCCCGACGTTCAACCGGTAAACTCTATGTATCGTTCCAGTTTTAGAAACATATGGTTTCTTATACACAAGTCTGAGCTCCAAAACTGATATGAACGGCGTACCGAGGTTTTTATTTACCAAACAAACATTTGTAACATTTGTCGCTGGAACATGTATCATTTCTGCTGCTACATGCTCATCTATTTTTGCAAACTTGATAGTTTGCCATAGGTTTACTCCAATATACAAATCAAACTCCGGTGCCTTGTTCTTGGAATCATAATTTCCATATAAAAACTGAGCCCTCATGAAATACTGAGAACCTTCAACCTGTTTAGGTTTAAGGGTGTAACAATTCCGTATACCAACAGGAAAACTCCTAATGTTCTCCAACTGCGTTTGAAGACCATTAGTCTTATACTGAACAGCTATCTTGCCGTTGACACCGCTATCGATATAAGCATCATCCGTGACATAGTTAATACCTGTTGTGATATCTGGATAAGCTTTGCTACTTCCACAGTCGATACTTATAAAACCTGATACAGACGAACCAAAAACAAAATTATCATTTGGTTATCTTGAAACTAAAGTTGACTTTCATTTTCAACAGATCTTGGAACAGAACAATGATAAATTTTTACAGGGAAATAAGTTCCTTACCTATTTGATCCTGCGCATGGTTCAGTACAAATACTGAAAAAATACAAGCCCCGAGCAGGATCAACTTCAGCTTTCTCTCCATTCTCAAATTTGTCATCTCAGCTTCTGCAAATGTATCAAAATTAGCACCCAAGGAATTGGTATAAAAACTACCAATATATAAAATCAAAAGACAACTCGCAAATAATTGAACTAAATTATTCTCAGAAGATTTAGTCTAACATGTCTTATTTTTTACCAGCAGTTAGCAAGTTGCTCGAGTCTGAAAGGCATTCTTGAAAAAGTCAGCCATTAAATTTTTGTTATCGCAGAGCTACCCAAATCAGAACTCACGTCGTCTAATGCTGCATTTTATACATTGCTGTAAAAAGTTAAAACCATAACAGTCTGAAACACCTGAATAATCTACAAAACTGGATCAAAAATTCGTAGGATTATTTTTTATGAGTTCATCATAACCAGAATAACCTGGTCGTTGTGATCAGCGGGTGTATTGCGAACAGTTCAAAGTCAACGAGTATAATCGTATGGCAACTAGGACTTAAAAAAGACTAAAAACGTGCCAATCTACACAATAATTTAGTACTATGTGTTAGATCAAATCATTGTCAAACACTAACTAGACATGAAACATGATAGCAACGTTGTGTTTTTGTAAGCTGTAATCTGAATGACAATTTCTTTCATTTGGAAAAAATCAAATGCACCTAACTCAGGTGGGCATTCTGTGAAACTCAAGTCATAAATGCACGTAAGAAGCTTTAAAATCCGGCAATCAGGCAATAAAATACAACTAACCGTTAATCCGCTACTTCTTGTGAATATTCTTAGACATTTTCTCTGCATCTAAAAATACGAAGGAGGCGAATCACGTGTTTTTCACGTGAGAGTAGTCCGTATATAACTAGGTGCGACGTAGCGAAGCGTAGAGAAGAAAGCGAATATGTCGTGGCAAACTTACGTGGACGAACACTTGATGTGCGACATCGAAGGCACCGGTAACCACCTTACATCCGCCGCTATCGTCGGTCAAGACGGAAACGTCTGGGCACAGAGCTCAACCTTCCCTCAGGTTATTTCAGATCTCGTTGATTCTTTCATTACCAAAATTTTGCTATTTGATGAGTTTACATTTTTGTTTAAATAGTAATTTGATTTTTGTTGATGTTTAATTAATTTTTGAATCTTTGATGTGATAGATTTTTGAAAATGTTGATTTGTGATTGTTGCAATGTGATATGATGTTTTTGCTATTTTTGAGAGATTGTGATCAAGTGGATTTGGAGATTTGGTTAAACTGTTTTGGATATTCGAGTATGGATTTTTTGAAATGGATGGTATGGGAATATATGATTGCAGTTCAAACAGGAGGAGATCAATGCTATATTGAAGGATTTTGATGAGCCCGGCTCACTGGCACCTACGGGATTGCATCTAGGAGGAGCAAAGTACATGGTGATTGCCGGAGAGCCTGGAGCTGTTATTCGTGGAAAGAAGGTTTGTTTTCTTGTTTGATATTGGCTTTTTCCCTTCTTGTTAGTATCTACAAGAATAAATTTAACTCCAAGGGATGAACTACACAACATCGATATTACATTTCTAAAGCGTAGTTGCATATTGTTTCTTTTATTTCTAGAACTAGTTTGAAAAATGATGGTGTCTCCCTCCTGATGAGTTTAATTTGCAGGGCGCTGGGTGTCACTGTGAAGAAAACTGGACAAGCTCTGATATTTGGAATCTATGATGAGCCAGTTACTCCAGGTCAGTGTAACATGATTGTCGAGAGGTTAGGCGACTACCTAGTGGAGCAAGGCCTGTAGATCAGCACAACATTCTACCTTCACAGTATGCATTTGCATACTTCTATCATTGTTTCCTTTTTTTCGCCTGATGAATAACTAGGCAAGGAGACAAGAATTTTACCTTTATTATCAGTGTTGGCGTAACTGTTTCCTCTTGGTTACCATGTTCTTAAATGTATCTAATTTTTGTGTTCGACTTTCTGCTGATTTAATAATACCATATGTTATCTCACAAAACACCATTTGAGTGCTACTTACTGTACTAAGGGTGTATATGAGTATTGACTACATGAGGTTGGCCTGTTGATATTTTTTGGTATAAGCTGTTTATAATAAAATGACATGAGCTTAGGCTCTGAGTTTCCAAGAAGTGCAATTTTTATGTGTTTGTTTGTTGGAAAGTACCTAGAAAACCTCCTGATTTTTTAGAAGATGGGTGGAACTTGATTAAGGTTAAATTTTAAGGATGTCATTAAATGTCTTGCCAACTGTTACAAGCTGAAGCATCTTGTGTCCTTGTATTGCATCTTATCATTAACCTTGGCTTGGCTTTCATATCTGATCTTGTAGAAAGTAATTTTGTCAGGAAATATAAATGGGTAACTTCTCTTTTGAAGTTGAGCAGGTTTTTGAAAGTTGGAATCTTTTTGGTCTTCAAAAAACCTCATCATATTCTTATTCTCTGCAAACCAGACTACAACATTTGGGCATAACCCATTTTCCTCTTGTCTGCATTTAACCTTTCATAAGTTGCTTCAAAGACCATCTTTCTTCTTGTCCCTTCCATCTCCATTATCATCTTTAAAGGTTAGGTTCCAATCACATCAGACATCCCCTCCTGTGTCTGCTTCTATTTATCTTCATTTCAGATCAACGGCCAGGAATCAACACAGCCTCCCTCTTACTTGAGTCAAAAGTCCTGGAACTGTTGTATTTTAATTTATGCTCCTGTTTGAGAATTATACTTTGAACAAAGACAAGAGTGAATAATGTGCCAAATATACATTCAGCAAATGTGCATGAAAATACGAAGTAATAGTAAAGAGCACTCAAATAACCAGCAAATAATGAGACATGTTTTGCATATACTTCGCACAATAAAAAGAGATTTTCCATCCACAGAAAACACAATTTACATCACGAGATCATACAGAATGCAGTATTAAAGAAAATCTTAAAGAACATGGAGAGAAATCCCACGTTTCGTTGTGCTCTTATGGTGAAGCATCATGGAGGCTGCGTCTTCTGTTGCTTGCCTCCAACTACATAAGAAAATAGTGAGATTTTGATTATTTTCTTGCCAAAGGTTTAATTATGAAGTTGATACTTGTCTAGCATATTATAGGTGGATGACGGGGCTTACAGCTTAGAGAGGGTAGCTCAGACGTTTTCAACACACGCAGCCTGTTCACAGTTGATACAAACATTCTGCAGGAACCGACAAGATTAGTAAATGAGGGACATCAGTAAATAAATATCGGTCTCAACTCATTACCACTACACTTCCAAACCATAAAGAAAGACGAGCACATTTTTGTGTTTAGCACCATATACAACTAAGTTTCTAGAAAAAGATTAACCGTTAGGGCAATGGAATCAGAATATGAATTAATGTTATCCAAGGAAATTAAAACACATAATATAAATGGTTTAAAGGCTCGAGAGCTGGTGTGTAAGATACTCCGAAAGAATTGAATAAAATTAAGATAGTGCTTATCAGATCCACTCTAGCTAAGAATATACTTACCTCCATGGGACATCTCCAACAAGTACTCTGTCTCCTTCATTATCCTCATAAACAAGTGTATATTCGCCGCTCCCATCCAACAGACCGGTAATGGGTTTCCCTTCCACTATGTTGCTAGGAATTCCATTATTGATAGAATCTGTTTGAACTGCACACATCAAAATAAAAATAAATCAGTCCACTAATACCCGTCTTGTGTTTTCAATATTGAAACTAAACTAAAAAATGGGAAACTCCACACGTGATGAGATTCAACATGACAAACAACAAACATAAATCTGTTCTTGTCCTCGGTCAGGTTTACAACCAAGTAACCAACAACCACATGTGTGAATCCATCCCAAAGAAGAAACAGACGTAAGTGCTAATACATAATAATCTATATTTGAAAAAACATAAAACAATTATAACAGTCGCTAGGCTACATTACAGTTGATATTTAAATATAACCAAAGCCACAGGCCTCAATCATACCACATCCCACTGCAGTTTTGTACAGAACAAGTGATAGACCATGTTAGTGCAAATGTGCAATCATGGAATAACTGAATAGAGTTATGGCATTTGACATACCAGCAAGAAGCCCTCTAAATAGTTTATCAACAGCAGAGGAGAGCTTTTCATAGCTGTCATAAGCATTAAGGTCTACTTTCCTGCCTATCGGGATTCCATCCATATTGATTTTAACAAAGATCCCTTTTGCTGCGGCTGCAGTTGTTGCTCCAGTAGCCTTTTTTCCATATTTGTCATTCTTAGACTCAGGAGATGGTTGCTTAGTGTTTGGGGTGGCCAAGTTCTTCCTGGATGATCTGATTGGTGGCCAACCCACCACTGGTCCAGGAGCAGTCCTGAACAACACGAGATATCAGCTAATGACAACAAAATGTCAAAACAACAAAACCAAGCATACCTGCACAATAACTGATGGTGAGTTGAGTGTTTCAGATGGGCATACACCATTTACCAATATATTAAAAGCACGCAGTGTCACAGTGAGGTAGAGGACCACCCCACTAGACCATATATGTGAATTTACCTGGAAATAAAGGAGGGGAAAGTTAATGCAATATGAGGTTTCGAGGTACCTTTTCTGAGGCACAGATGTGTTAGCAGAAAAGAGGTCCTTTCTTTTCAGCAGCAGCAGGAACATCATTGCTCCTAGTGTGTAGCTCAGCCATTTTGGTGCAACTGCACTGGTGTAATGATTCCTTTCCAAGGTTAGGATCATTAGCTGCTGGAAACTGAAATTTTTTGGCTGAAGAAGGCCAAGCTGGTTCAGCAGCAGCAGGATGATGATGGCCAAGTGAGAGCAGAGAATCATGTTCATGTCCTATATTGCTGTGTTTGAGTTTGGAGCATTTGCTACCAGCACCTGGAGGGCCTAGAGTGAGCTCAAGCTTGTGGTTTTCCTCAGATTCTTGACACCAGTTTACATCCTTACTAACGAAATCCAACAAGTGCCGAGGAAATGATGAAATCCCATCCATTTTCTTAAACCCCAGCTCCAAAAAGTTTCAACCTTTGATCAGAACAAACATGCAACCCTGAGCTATGAAAAACAAGGTTGAGAAAAAAACACACACCAAAGGTGAATGGAAATGACTTTATGACTGCAGCATGATATTAAAACATACCTCAAGCACTGATAGAGGAACAGTTTTTGGCACAGAGAGTAGGGCAGCTGATGAGTTGTAGGAGAGACAAACAGTGGGTTTTGAATACAGAAATAAACAAGGGTTTGTACAGAGAGCCGAAATGACTCGAAAGAAAAAGGCTTTTTGTTGTTGTCTTTAGTGCCTAAAAAAGTAAAACTCGCATAAAGGAGGGGATTCGGGAGGTTGGACGCTTACAGAAGCAACACCAAAGTTACACACAGACCTGTAATTTTCCGCATATTTTACTCTTAGATTTTGTGTATGTTCATATGGCAGAATATGCTTGTAGTGTGATAGTGTGCAAAATAGTTACTGCAAGCTTACAAATCCTTGTTTGACCTTTCCCAGCAGAAATTCACATAATCACATGGTTCATACAACCCAATAGAGCCACTCACTTGCAGAGCGATGCTAGGACACGACGGGGTGGGTTAAACTGCCGCCGTGCATGAAGAACAGCCAGGTTATCTATCCATAGGACATCACCTTTCTGCCAAGGGATTGCTACAGATTCTTCCTCGAGAATATTCAAACAGTCATATATGTATCAGCAGGCAATGGTTCTCCATCCCCAAATGTAATAGCTTTCACGGGATCATTCCTCGCATCCTTCCACCCAGTATATGCTGCCACCATACTGTTGAACCAAATTTTGCGTTGTCTGATTTCATCATACTTTATCGCTGGTATTGGACCCATGATTGTCTTTGCTCCATCCTCAGTCCATTCCAACTTCATTCCCAATTTCGCAGCCCTGCCACATTATCCTACGTTTAAATTCAAGTTCCGCATAGGTTACTAAGTATCCATAACATTAAGCTACTCAGAAAGCAGACACCACTTATGCTACTTGCACCACATGCGTTAAATACGTACCTTTGCTCAGCCACTGCCTTGTCACTAGTCAAGAATGTAGACTTCCATCCCCTTCCAATTGGCGAAGATGGATCATCATCTTCCCCCAATACTCGAGTATATATCAAACCACAATCTTCCAACTTCTGAACAAAATCAGGATACTTCTGTTTCATCCTATCATAAATAACATGGCTGAGGACAATAGGAGTCTCTCCATCACTTCCAGGCTGTACTTCACAGAAGAAAAACAACTTCTTCGGAAACTCCGGCACCTAAACAAAATTACACAAACCTAACTAAATTTTCATAAATCACAACAATGCAAGAAAATTAAGAATCACATAATCCAATTCAAATCTAATCACAAAATCTATAAATGAACAAACCTGAGCCATTTCATGATGAAATGGAATCTTCTGATCAGGCGGAGACTCATTAGCCGTGAAAACCCTACCAACAACATTCGTCCTCGGCGCAGCGCCGCCGACATAAGGAAGCTCATCATATCCAAACGCTTCAACAAAAGAGTTGAAATCGGAAGCGGTGTGAACCGGGAAGCCTCGAAAAAGAACAGCGCCGGAGTCGTGGAGGCGCGATTGAAGCCAAGGCTTGTGGATGCTGATTGAGGATTGGAGGTCGAAATCGGGTGGGGCTAGAGGTTGAGGGTGAGGACTGTTGGGAAGGTGATCGAACCGTAGTGACGTTGTTGAGGGATTGATGCTTCGGTGAAGATCGACGATGAAGATGCTGACGTCATTACTTCGATTTTCTACTGCTTCGTTGATTGAAGAGTTGTACTTTGGAGAGGGAAGAAAGATAAGACGCAGCGTTTTGTGGTGTTTAGCTAAATATGTATTCGTTTCAGATTTTACTCCGGAATGCGAGCACAACGGCGTCGTTTGAGAGACTCTGGAGGCTGGAGAACATCACTCTGTTGGCGTAGACGGCGACAGTCGCAATGTTGGCGGGTGGCCACGTGGCGATAACGGATTGGAGGTTAAATTCTGATGGAGATGAACGGTTGACGGAGATTGAAGAGCGAGGGATGCGGAGAGTGAGAGAGAGAGAGAAGAAGACGACTAGTGTCGAGCGTTGGAATGGATGATGCGAAGGCGAGTGATTCGATATTCGAGCTGAGGATTCATTTGGGGGAAATCGGAAAGGAGCATGGTGGTGCATCCTCTGGTGGAACGAGCTACAAGCAATCTTCTGATCGGACCTGATTGGGCTAGAAATGCTGAGATTTGCGACCTACTGCTTAGCAATCCTGCGTAAGCCGTTCATCATGCGCTTCCAGCTTAATTTAGGGCTCACATTTTTAAAATGCATTACAAAAATGAAGTCTTTTTTTCTGATGTGTTTAGGTAAAGCTTAGATATTTGTGTATA
The DNA here is from genome assembly GCA_006409495.1 of Sedum album. NCBI lineage: Eukaryota > Viridiplantae > Streptophyta > Magnoliopsida > Saxifragales > Crassulaceae > Sedum > Sedum album. The sequence goes on from QZGG01003009.1 coordinate 24,231, forward strand.
TGTTTGTGTGTTTATGCAGGCTAACAAAAGATGTAGTAAAAGGTATTAGGAAGAAGCTAGGGAGCAAGAATGCAAAAGTACAGCTTCTTGCGCTCACGGTAATATTTTTTAATTATTTCATACCTGGTTTTTGAAGAAAAAATTAGGAATTTAGGGTGTCACGGTTGATTAGTTGGAATATATATGTGGTGTGTAGCTTCTGGAGTCAATCATGAATAGTTGTGGGAACTTGACGCATATGTTAGTTGCTGAAAAGGAGGTTTTGCCCATCAAAAAAAAGAAAAAGAAAAGAAAAGGAGGTTTTGAGAAAGATGGTCAAGATTGCTAAAAAGAAGGTATGATACCTTGCAGCGGAATTACCATGTGAGGGAGAAAATATTGTTGCTTATAGAGACATGGCAAGAAGCTTTTGGGGGACCTGGTTGTTGATATCCCGAGTATTATAAAGCATACTATGATCTATTGGTATGTTTTAGTTCTAACAGAGTGGTGTATGCTCTAATGTTTTGAAAAATGAGTGAGTTTGATGTGATACAGTGATAGTTGCGTTTGTTTCGCATATCAACTGAAAGAGCAAGTCTTCAGCATGCAGGAGCAGCATTTCCTCGACATCATGATAGGCGAACACCTGTGTTCTCTGTCAACCAAGCTCAGAGTTTGGCATACGGCCCCAACCCACTTTATCTTACAAACTCAAAAGGAGCTGGGGGATCTGAAGACACTGAGTTTCCAATGTTGAGGCACGGTGCTTTTATTAAACAATTATGTTGTCCCAGAGGAATGGATAGCCAAGAAGAATAGATGCACTATAAACTGTATTTTCTCAGAAACCTCTAGTTTCGCCTGCATTGTAGTTAGTTTTTTACAAGCAGCACTGGGATCAACAGTTATGATTTTTTATACATATTATTTCTGTTAGCCTGTCAGAAATTCAGAATGCAAGGCGTATTGTCGACGTTCCGAACAAACCAGAGTCTGATTTGAATTGCAGGCTTGTAAAGCCAGTTTTTAACTGTTGATTAAAGAGTTTCAGCTCTTAGCATTCCTTCAGAAGAATTGTAGTTCCCATTGTGTTGATAGACTGATAGTATTGCTTCCTACATATACGGAGTGATCAATATACTATATCATCTCATGAAAACAATTTTGTGTGACACTTTTAGTAGTGATTGGCCGTTTTTGTGTTGCTTATCAGGGGCTACAACAAGATGCTATTGTGGAGCTCGTGCAACAATGTCGTACATACAAGCAGAGAGTTGTACACCTAATCAACTCTACGACGTAAAAAGCGTTGAACTATTCTTATAGTTTATTGCGTTATGTAGTCTCTTGGACTCACCAGACCTGTTCAATTTAATATTTCATTTTTGAATTTGTAGGGATGAATCTTTGCTTCAACAAGGGTTGGCCTTAAATGATGACTTGCAATGTTTGCTGGCCAAGCATGAAGCCATTGCTTCAGGAATGTCATTAGAAGGGGGAAGCTCGAATTCTCAGGCTTTTATAGACATTAATGATATTAATACAAGTGATGCCAGCAAGCAGCCAGATGGGGCGTAAGTAGTTCTTGATCTCCTTTTTCTTTATTTAGCATATACTCATGAGTTAAACTTCTATTTGATTCATTGGCTTCCTAAATTTTTTTAATAACATTTTCCAGTTTCTCACTAACATATACTCATACTGGCAGGTCTACTTCCGGCACTCTCGATTTAATACTTCTTGACCCTGCGAGAACAGAAGGATCGGCACCTTCTTTAGGGCTGGACCTTTTGAGTGGAGATAATAATAATGACCAAGCAGGACAAGACTCTCTTGCCCTAGTTCCTGTGGGAGATTCACAGGCACTTGATTCCTTGGAACAAAATGCAGTTGTTCTTTCTGAAATCCTTCCTCAAGAGGGTTCCAGTTTTGATTCCCAATCATTTCAACCAGACGATTATGCTTCCAACCTGCCACAAAATCCAGATGACCCACATGCTGCGCTTTACACGATGGATATCCAGGAATCTTAGGCTTCTCTCAAGATCAGCAAGAAGAACCAGGCACGTGCAGTATACTCGATGGCATTATCAATACTAGCTTGCAATTCTGATTCCATGAGCTTGCAGATTTGCTTATCATGTAATGCAAATGACCTTACAACTTGATTTAAACTAACAGGCACTGAAAGAAGTGGTGCACTACCCCAGCCACCTTGGGAACTTTAACTAGAAGAAAGTGATGATACACAAAGTCAGCAGCAGCACTCTGAAATGCAAATGACCCAAGGAATGGTAACATATCCACAACACCCTGACAGTCTGCAACCTCATCCATTTGAAGCAAACCCGGGAATAGCTATGTATCTGCAGCCAATGCCAGGAATGGTGTACTATCAACCTATTCAAACCAAACAGCCACGGATAAAAACACCCGAAGGTTTCATTGGCAATCCAAAGCTAATGCAAGCAGCCGCAGCAGCCAGTTTATACGCTCAATCTATGCCAGGCAATCAGTTTCAGAATTATAGTTATGCGCCTCAGTACCCAGCACAACCAATGTATGGGATGCCTCCTATGGACCAGAGCTCTTACGCTAACACTCAACATATGCAACCCTCAGCCACCACTGCACCAATGAGAAGGCCATCTAATGGTGCTGAAGACAGGCTTTTTGGTGACCTTGTGAACTTGGCTAGGGTAATGCCAATGACATACTTTTGCTCTCTACTTCAAAACTTTACACTAAATACTCAAAAATAGTATTCTTATCTTAATTTTTTATTTCATTTTCTTTTATTTTCTTTTATTTTCTTTCCTTAATTCGAGTTTAGTTCATATTTCGAACTTATTTTCTTGATTTTTATCTGAAAAGATACATTTTTTAGGAAAGAACCCACAATTTTAATTTCCAAAAGTCTTCCCATTTTTTGTGGCTTCAAAAATTCATTGTTAATTTCCTCCACTCATCTCTATCCTTGTTGTCTCGGTGTGACCAGGAAGGTGAAACAAACCTCCCACTTCTTTCAAGACACTTCATTTTTAAGCATAAAGGTTCAATCTTTAACTCATAGGGATTGATTTTGGCTTCTTAGGTATGGCAACCATTGTTATGAGCTTGTGTCCCCCAATGATAGTCCAAGGAAGGAACCCCAGTTTCAGAAATCTTTCCAAGCTTCCATTTTCTCCATTTACAGCTACTGGTATGTTCAAAGTTGATACCTTTTGTTATTAAGAATCTTGTGTGACAATTAACATTCTTGATGATGCTAGATGCGATTCTAATTTCAATTGTTTTTATAAGAAATTTTGAGAAGATGGACACACAAAAGATCATGGCTTTTGTTGTAATTTAGTTGTTTGTGCTTGTTTATGGATTTTTGTAGCTTTTTTGTGCATTCTCTGATTTTGAAGATGGAGTAACATGTAATCCTAGTTAGGTTACTGGTTGCGTAGAACATTGCTTACCTATTGATGTCATTGTTGCAGCTAATCAAGGGAGGAGGAATGTTGAGGCTAAAGCTGCAGGAGAAACCTCAGAGTCATCCACCTCGTTAAGTGTCATCAAATCAGTGCAGAGTGTGGTGAGTCTAATCGTGTGCTCTTAAACCCTTTTTTATCTCACATTTTGTTATTGTAATTGAGATTTTGTTACTTGACTCATTTTTCTCGTGGCTCTTTGGAATTTGATTTGTAGTGGGAGAATCCGGAAGATCGGTATGGAGTCGTTGGATTGGGGCTTGCAGCGATTATAGCTCTCTGGGCATCTACAAACCTTATCACTGTAATGTGTTCCTTTTTTATTTATACTTTTTGTGTGCAGTCACCACTATGTTCTTGAACTGTGAAGTATTATGCATCTACTTTACCTTCTGAAACACTTACGTTTATCAGTATTATTTTGTTACTTGTGACACTCACGTCTCAACAGGCCATCGACAAAGTGCCCATCCTACCAAGTACATTAGAGTTTATTGGGATCTTATTCTCGGCAGTAAGTCTCAATTTTCATGACATTCAAGTCCAGTCTCTAGCTCATATATGTTTTTGGACAATTCCAGCTCCCTTCATTTCGTGACTGATATGTCTTTTCATTTTCAGTGGTTTACGTACCGATACCTATTGTTCAAACCTAACCGGTTAGTGATATTCGCTGTATCTCATTCATTCTCAGTGTAGATTTACACACAGAATATGACTTTGTTTCTTGCTTTTGCAGCGCTGAGCTAGTACAAATCATAAACAGAACCATCTCAGAAATCCTTGGTCAGTAAGTAAAGAGCTATCTAGAACATGACCATACAAGCGAAGTGAAACATCTTCCCAATCTGTTTCAACTTTTTTGTTCATTTTCTCAGTGTTCCAACTTTGCCTATTTACGAAAAAAAATCAGGATATGAAATTGGTAAGTAAATTTGAATTGATATAAACTGATTTGTGACTGTGCGTAGTGATCTACCATTTTCATATCAGTGTATTCGCCATGTTCATATCATCGAATCAGAATCTGATTATTTGATGTATATCTCGTTCTTCTTATTCGTTTTTCACAAAATGTT
>QZGG01003010.1:0-28776 GCA_006409495.1 Sedum album
AAATTCCTAGTAAATTTGTGGGTGTTTAAGTCAAATACATATGGTAGTGAGGAGTTTGAAAAAATTTATTTTTAGGATTTTCAATTAATTTTATTGATTAGTTCGTAAATTACCAGTTAAATTTTAGAGTAAACAAAATTAATTAAAATAATTAGATCGTCATGTGTGATAAGTCAACCGAAGTAAATGAAATTGATTTGTGGATATGTCAACCAAAGTCAATAAAATTAATTTGTTAATTAGTCCGTAAATTAACAATTATGATTTTTTATTAATTTTTTTATTATAAACCTATTGAAAAATTCATATTATATAGTTTTCATATTTGTGGGTGGTTAAGTTAGATTTTGGTATTAGAAAGGTGGTTTTATACAAAAAATTCAATTTTTATTAAAAGTCAACTAAAGTCAACGGTCAGAATTACCGGTTGACCTGTTGAAAAATTCGTGTTAAATAATTTTGACATTTGTAGGTGGTGAAGTCAAAAAAAATTTTGAAGGGGTGGTTTTGTTCAAATTGAAGGGGTGGTTTTGTTCAAATTGACGTTAAGGAATAAATAAAAAATATGCTAAATGTTTTATTATTTATAATTAGCATTAAAAACATTGCAACTAAAACATGTGATGTATTTTTATTTAATAAAACATGATTTCTATGTAAATAATTAATAGATATGTGGTTTTTGTAATTTTGAGCGTTATATGGGTGGTTTTCTATAAAATATCATAACTAATGCGCTTTTTTGACACATGTACATTTGACGGTTCTTGTAACGGAACAGTAACGAGGTGGTGAATTGCTAATGACGCACATTATAGAGGTGGTTTTCTATAAATACGTATTATAGGGGTGGTTTTTTGTAATTATGCCTATTATACGTGTTGTTTTCTGGAATTAACCCTTAGTAAAATGTTCACAACCATTTACCCTTCACCTCTTGTGCACTTTATCATAACTCTTTTGTAAAAGAACTATTCATATATACTTTGCATTGTGTTTTGCACATCCCGAACTTTGAAATACATGGTTTACATAAGATAAGTGAATTGGGAACATACATAATTATCCGACCTTTTGATTATACTAACACTCTAAAAGTATGACACTTTCAGTTAGAATTTTAATATTGGAATTTGCCTGGTGCATAGAATTGTGACGGAAGGAAACTGATGTTTAAGTTTTATTAAGACAAGAAGGCGAGACCTTGCTGATGTTCTGCTGAACCGAGGTGTCAATCTTTGTGTGTTTTGAATTTTTGATATTTGTTGCAGTTAAACTAACGTGATTCGTCTCTTGCAGGCTGGGCTTGTAGTTTATGAATCACTGGTGCCTATTGGAGCAACTCCAGAGTACTTGGCCGGACTTTACATGGTAATTTACTTTTAAGAAACAGGGATTGAGTTATACCAACTAAAGTTATGAGTTCTGACTCTACCCTCATGTCCTTTATCAGCTGCAAAGTGCAAGTTCTTTTCTGCCGGTGACGGCACTAGCCCCCAAGAAAATGAATGGGTTATTGATATGGCGTGAGTGTTAATCCATCAGTAACACGTAGCAGATAAAATGTGATTGTCATATGACATAATTTAAATTGGTTTCAAATCTGTGCCTGAATATAGGGCTGCACCTGGTGGGAAGACAACATACCTAGCTGCTTTAATGAAGAATAGTGGTATGTAATGAGTGTATGCCCATCCTATGTCACACTTGGTGTCCATATGTTGGACCTAATAAATGTTTCTTCTTGCAACCAGGATTTTGCTAATGAGATAAAGGAGTCAAGACTGAAGTCTCTCACTGCAAATTTGCACCGCTTGGGTGTTACGAATTCTGTTGTATGCAATTATGATGGGAAAGAGGTTTGCTATAAAATTGTTGCTCTTAATGAACCTATAGTTTTATTCTCTATGTGCCAAATATATTCCAAATTTAAATGATATTGATGTTCCCATTTAAAATCTGCTCAGCTTCCAAGGGTTTTGGGCCACAACACGTTTGATATAGTGTTGTTGGATGCCCCATGTAGTGGTACTGGGGTAAGTATCGCCTACACTTTTTAGTTGTCCAATTTTTATGCTTAGTGCTTGTACCATTTTAGGCTGAAATGGGTTTATTTAGGTTATATCAAAAGATGAATCTGTCAAGATTTCTAAAAGCCTCGAGGATATACAAAAGATTGCTCATTTGCAGAAGGTAATACCTTTGATAATCGAACTTATTGGCTGATTTTCTCTTGTTTATATTGTCATTAACCTCGAGATGTTGACTATTGGTTCATAATTTTTATCTACCTTTTCTTCAGCAATTGATACTAGCAGCTATTGACACGGTGGATTCCAATTCAAAAACTGGGGCCACCTTGTCTACTCCACATGTTCAATCATGGTTGCAGAGGTATGTGTCTCAGTCCATCTATTTACAAAGATTTATAATATATGCAATTAAATTTTGGGTTAATGTTTATGCAGAATGAGGCTGTGTTAGATTATGCTCTTAAGAAGAGGAATGTCAAGCTTGTGCCATGTGGTCTTGATTTTGGTCGGCCAGGGTAATCTTTTTGAATCAATTTTAAATGAATAAGCTTTCAGGGTTTACAACTCTCAAATTTGAACTGTCTATGTAGTTATACTAGCTTTCGAGGAAATTCATTCCACCCAACATTGGAAAAAACTAGACAATTTTACCCCCATGTCCATAACATGGATGGTTTTTTGTGGCGAAGGTACAAGCTAGTGATTGCATGTTGGTTATAATATCGGTCTGTCTCATATGAACGTATAATTGTAGTATTGCATTGATTTTGCAGTTGAAGAAATTAAGTAATGCTGAGCCAGCTTCTGCTTCTGAACCATTAGAGACAGCTGAGCCAGAGTCAATGAGTAATGGTTATGAAGTTAAAGAAGACACCAATGACAAAATTGAAGCAAAAGCTAAAAAAGAGCATACAAGAAACCAGAAAATGGTGCCAGAGAAGGAAGTTCCCATCTAAAGATGAAATCGCAGCGAAGAGGTGAATACATTAATTTTCCACTGCATTAGATGTTTCTTCTGGTTTTTCCAGTGTTTGAATCTTCTGGTGTTTATTATATGTATGCGCATGTTGTGCAACGTTAGTGCTCTTAAAGCCCGAATTTTTGTGATTCACATTTATTTCCGTTTCAGTTTATACAATGTACTGGGTTTGCCGAAAATGTTTTAGTTCAGCAATATTTCTTAATCAGTCTGGGTGTTTTGAGATTAGTAGGCCATGTCAGTTATTTTCTGTTGATTATGTTTCTTTGTAAAACTCAAAATATTAAAAATAAATAACGGGCAAGAAATATTGAGAATACAGATGAGATATCACATTGACATTGGAAAAGTCGATTAGAGCATGAATTATATGAAACCTGAAATCATCATAGCTTTTCGAATTTCTGTTAAGAATGGTTCATCATCCATAAAGTTCAGCTTATATTCTGATAAGGAATCTTCTTAGAGTTGCGTAGGAATTGCATAGTGTACCTTGAAAGTATATTAGTGTCGTATTTGGCAATAACATACTGAATATTGTTTGATTGAAATTGTTGCCACTACCAGCAGTTTCTAGAAGCATAGCAACCTTTATTAATACTCCCTCCGTCCCACTGAATGCTCTTTTTGCCATTTTAGGTGTCCCACCGAATGCTTCCTATTTCTTTTTTTGGCAAAAAATAAATATTAAAATATAACACTCTAATTACACTTACTAGTTAAACATAATTAATTATACTAACTAATGAATTATTATAATTGAATTAAACTAACTACCAAATTGAAAAATCACCCCAACAACCCTAGATACTGGTTTCAAAATTTTGGTGGAAAAGTTTACTTTTGGTAAAGTAATTTTGGTCTTAAAATTTTGGTAGAAAAGTTTACTTTGGATTTGTCTTAATCAGATTTTCATCAGAATTTTTTATTTCTTGAATATTGGTTTCTTATTTTACATTGGAAATGTCAATTAGAAACCTTTGGGTGGGACGGAGGGAGTAATTGACTACGCATCTGATTCTTGATATGCTCATTAGCCATCAGTAGTGATAATTTCAGTTACTTTCCAAAACAAACTGAAGACCAGCAGTTCAATTAGAAAGAATGATATACTGTACTTAATAACATGGCATGCAGCTGTTGGGCAAAAACTGAACTAACAGCGAACCGAACCACATGTTACTCAAAGTTGTTGAAAACGTACTGCTGGCGCCCGGTCAAACTAATATTGTTCATATGCTATACAGTTTCACTTCCCGGCCTATTCGGTCATATTCCAACTTCTCCGCACTTAACATGCATCATTAGTAATGCTTGACTTTGATCGCCTCATGTATTGGAGCCACTGTGACCTTTTTGAAACTGTCAAAACACAAACAATATTCCAGTCATTATAATTTTATATTAATCCAAATCTCAAGTCTCATTCACACTGACAACTCATGTAACGAGAGATAGTTAATTAAATACTATGCGTATTAATTAAGTACGTGGTAACTAAATACGTCTTCACATATTACTAGTAGTAGTCTCCTCAAAGTGCAAGTTCACCAACTTTGATAAAAAAACAGTTGTAATCATGCAAGGCTCCACTCCATTTATCAATAATTCGAGACAAAGGCTTGCATGTCCATTTTTAAGGATGCCCTAGTTGCCTAACTAATGGGTTGGGACTTGGGTCATGCTGATAAGCTCATGATGTCATGGTTTCACTTGCCGCGGTAGTCATCGATCGTTTGCAGTCATTGACGTGTAGTATTTAGTGGAAGTTTTAATGTCCTAACACGGCAAACAAAATTTATATCTAGGAGACCTAGAGTCGAATCCCTAGAGATGAGTTAGAATTGATTAACTAGCTTTTACTACTTAAGAAATGCCTAAATAAAAGGTTTGGGGGAATTTGTAAGAGATTTTGGTATTTTGAAAAGGTTGATATGCAAACTAAAAGTGATCAAGGATCTATGGACCCTAGGCTATAGCATATAAGGTGATGACAATCAATCATGCAACAATTAATGAATAGAAAATGATTAGACTAGTTTTATGAACATTAATCCTAAGGTCAACTTTCATTGCATGTTAGGACTAAGAGGTTCATTTAAATGGAGATCTCAATCTTTCAATATTTTGATACTCCCTTAGGTTATGGACTCTTCCTCAATCTTTCAATATTTTGGAAGAGTTACCATAACCTAGATTAGTAAACTAGTCATCCACATCAATCCTACACTTTCATGTCAAGATAAGGTAGATTATTCATGCATGGCTAATTAATCAACTCTATATCAACTTTCATTGAATATATCATTGATTAGGTTCAATTAATTACACTTAAGCATTTTAACAAACACTTAATGTGCAACATTTAATAGATGTAGCCAATACACAAAATTCATATCAAAATTCATTGCATAACTAATTAATCATCATCCAAATACATGCATGCAACCTAGGGATCCATAGGATCCCTAATCAATCACTACTCACTACTCATACTAAAAGTAAAATCAACAATAGAAATGTATGGAAACATGAAATTAATTGCAAACTAGAGTAGATTGGAAGGTGTTGATGCTTGATCTTCACTCCAAAGTCTTCAATTTAGCAAACTAGCACTTGATCTTCAAAAATCGATTTCTAGGGTTCTGGTCAACGTCGAAGTCAAGCTCCCGAGTTTGAAATGCCCAAAAAGTTTATATACTCGGTGGTCCTCTCCCTAGCAAATTTGACCTCGGCCGAGCAGAAAAATTGGGCGAAATTCTGCTCGGCCGACTTGAATCCTCCTAGCCCGAGCAGATTTGAATGTGACGCGGTTTGGTCCTCGGCAGACTAACTTCTGCTCGGCCTAGCTCCTCTTTGTCCACCCGAGCAGATTTCTACTCGGCCAGAGTAATAATCACTGAGAATTATTTGTATCAACTCTTTATAACTCCTGGGCCGAGCAGATTTGTCCTCGACCGAGCAGAACTCCTTTGATCTCTTCATGTATGATCCCCTGCTCTGGTCGGCCGAGCGGAACTTCCCTTGGCCGAGCAGATTTTTGTTCATGGGAATTTTGTCGCCAAGGTGATTTCTGCTCGGCCAAGGTGATTTCTGCTCATCTTGGGTCAACTTCCTCGGCTGAGTTGGTCTGCTCGCCACTCTTTGGAACTTGCTCACTTGACTTGAACTTTCATCCATTTTGCTCTTTTTGTGCTTTTACTCTCTTTGATAAACTTTGAATAAAATCTGCATAAAACACAAAAGAGTATCAAATTCTTCACAAAATAATCGAAAACAAGCAAGAATCAAGCATAAGAAGTGTACAAATACTTGCGAATTTGCACACTTATCAAACACCCCACACTTAATTCTTGTTCGTCCCGAACAAGTTAGTATGAATAGAGCAAATGATGCAATATAGGACTCATAAAGATTTCAAAGATCAATCAATGCATATGAGAGTGAAAATCAAGCACCAAGTGTAAGTTATAAACCTAAGAAATGAAATGCAAGCTATAAACTACTCCTAACTCACTTTCGTAGGAATCACGGATGCATTTAGCATATGCATCAAGCCTTTAAACCTCTAGGCTGCCCTAGGGGACGAGTTGTAGTCTCGTGAGAGTTTTCCAAGAGGGAGTACTCACAAATCCCGTTCACAATCATCCATTGAACAATGCATACCAATCAAGTGTTTGCTAAGCAAGAGTTTGTCATTTTAATGCTCAAAAAGATATGCAAGTGTGCAATTTACTCATGTCACATAATTGATCAAGAATCTTGTCATTCTTCACGTGCAAACATTCTAAGCCTTGACATCTTAACTAGCAATCACCAAATTCACCGTTTTACTACATTTCAATGCATAAATCATAAAGGGGAGTTTAGCACACTAATGGATCATCTAGTCAATCACTTATGCTTGCTAGGGCAAGTCCATAAGCTCATGACTTAAACTCATTCTCAAGTTTTAGGCTAAACACCATAATCCATAAGAGAAGAGGAGTTTAGACGATCAAAATGATGAATCATGCATAGAATTCTTACTTGCTTATGCATATAATGCAAAAGATCATCCTTTAATCTAATCAATCAAGCAAAGTGCATAGACAAAACTTGCAAGTGTGCTCTCAATATGCATAGAAGGCATAAGGTCAAGAATTAGTGGGAATTACATTCTAGCTTCTCTTTTATTCTTTTTTTTTGCTTATTCAAGTACTTTCGAGGGGGAAATTACCTTCCTAACCCCCGGCACTTGAATAATTTTTTTGAGTTCATGCAAGTACTTTCGAGGGGGAACTTACCTTCCTAACCCCCGGCACTTGCATAACTATTTCTCTTTTTTTTTTTTTATTGAGTAAGCTTTTGGTGTCAACCCCACACTTAAAACTTGGCAATATGTCTAATAGCAATAATCAAGCATATAAGCAAGCAAAGTCAATACATAAGCCATGAAATCAAACTAAAGTCACCTAAGGGCAAGCAAGAAATCTATGACACTTCATGGTTTTTTTTGTATATGCTACCTTATCCTCCTTATTCATTATGCAAAGAAAGAGCATGATTATATCAAATGATTCAAGCTAGTATAGATGTCAATTCATGAGAATGATGCAATAGTTAGGAACTTCAATCATCCTAAATCATTATGATCAAGAGAAACTTCACAAACCACAATCACAAGTCAATTCACAAGTGTATTCTTAAACTTAGCAAACTTATTTTCAAGTTTTCTTCAAAATTTAGGATGAAAGTGATATGTCAAGCAAGTGTCAATGCTCAAAAGTGATCAACGATTGAATGATTGATGAAATGAAACATTAAAAGTATGAATGCATGCATACTACCCACCCCACACTTAAAAATTTGCTTAGTCCCTAAGCAATCAAATAAAGGCATAAGAGAAGGATCAAGAAACTTCTCTCGTGTGAAGGAAGACTAGTATGCATCCATCTTGCTCCATGTTTTCTTTTTTTTCATGTATGCTTGGCTTTGGCATAACACTAAAACTCACAAAGATATCAAGAGAGTGAAATAAAGGTGAGTTTATTAGTCAATCGTACAACAAGTTCAACCAAGCACACATATTGAGATATGAAGCTATTCAACTTAGAAAACATCCAAGATGACATTAAGCACAAAGTTTGAATAACATCAAAGGGAACACACACAAAAGAGTAGCAAGTTCAACTCAAAAAATACATCACAAAATACTAGCAAGAGTTCAAGCAAGCAAGCAAGCATAAGCAAGGTGTGCATCTCCTCGGGAAGAGGTGAGGAATCCTCGGCCGAGCAGATTTTTGTGCTTGGATGTTGCTCGGTCGAGCAAGCTTAAGCTGCCTTCTTTGATCCTCTTTTGCTTGACCGAGCAGAATTGTCCTAGGCCCGAGGAAAACTTTCTGACCAAATTGTATCATATTTACCAATCTGCTCGGGCAGGGCAAAGTTTTGCTCGGGAGAGTAGTTTCTGTCCTTAGCAAATTTTCCAAAGCTGGATATGTATATAAATTCTGCTCGGCCGGACTAAAAATTACTCGGGCAGGGGAAAACTCTCTGAGTGATTTTATATCAAATCTGGTAAGCTGCTCGACCGACTAATTTCTACTCGGGAGAGCAGATTTTTGGACTTAGAAAATTTTTACTGCTCACGAAATCTGCTCGGCCGACTGATTCATTCTGCTCGGCCAGGACAAATTTACCTGCTCTTCCTTGGCTTGACATTATTGGCTTGCTCGGCTAAGGGTAACCTATTCGGCCTAGGAGGGTTTTCAGAAATAGGGAACTTATGCCGCTAAGTGAAATTTCATAAAAACTTAAGTCCTAGGCACATCTAAAAAATTCTATCTCCTAGGCAAGGAATCACCCCACACTTAGCTCAAATCATATTTCACAAAAGTCATGCAAGCTAAGTGATATTCAAATCAAGCAAACAATCAAGATCTATAGCAACATATAGCAAGCACAATCATTCAATCACACCATCAATCATTCAAGCAAATTAAGAATAGGAGCATGGCACTTACTAGCCTAGTTTAACGTCTTGGCTAAGACGTAGCCGAAGCTTTTCCATAAGAAACACACTTAGTGAGTCCTTTGCTAGGATCCCTCACTAAGCGGTGCAAATAAATACTCAAGGACTCCTCACATCTTTGTACGGAGTGAGTGATGGGTCGCCACGCTTTGGAAATTGCATTTGTCGCGCCGACTTCCCATTAAGCTTCTCTTTTGTTGGAGGCTTTTGTTTTTGACTCTTCACATGATTATATTTGCCTCCAACAAAGCCATCCTTCACCTATTTGTTTTGATCTCTTAGCTCTTCTCCTAGCTCTTGGATTCTCATGCCTTCTATTTCTTCGCGTTTTCCTTCTTTTCTTTGAGGGGATATTTACCTTAAGTATAGGAAGATAACTTCATTACTTCTTCCTCTTCAAAGAACCATCTAGGCATAACGAAGTCCATAGCTATATCAACTTTGCACATTTCAAGCTTAGGAAGAGGTAGCTTTTCTCTTCATCCAATTTCTCACAGACTCTTTTTCTTTGTAGGAACCTCTTCCTCCTCTTCTATTAGTGGCATAATTTCTTGTAGCACTTGTTGAGGCTCCTTTACAACCTTTGAAGGTTGTTCTTGTTGAGGATCAAGGCCTTGGACAAAGTAATCAACAAATTGATGTGATTCCACTTGTTCTTTGTCTTCCGAAATTGAAGGAAACTCCTCTTGAAAAGTTGATGGATGAGCTTGTTGTGCTAGTTGTCTTTCGAGCTCCAAGGTGTACTCATATTCGTCATTGAATCTTTTCCATCTTTTCAAGCATCTTTTGTTGTTGAGCTTGTGTTGCGGCCATTTGTGCCATTAATGCAAGAAGAGTGGTTTCTTCTTGGCTTTGACTTTGTTGAGCTTGTGGTGGCACTTCTTCAATATATTATAAGGTGAATAGGTGGATGGTAATCCTCATACTCTTCATGGGAATTTGTGTTCCTATAATAGAATCGATTGAGGAACATATTCATCTTCTTCATATCCCATGTAGTCCATATCTTCATGATAATCTCCATAATCATTCCTTTGATCATATGGACAAGAGTATTCGTCATGGCCAAAGTTATGGCAAATGTCACATTCCCTATGTGAATTCCACATGTTTATAGTATGGGAATGGTGTAAGCTCTCAAGCAAATGAACGCGGTTGAGGGAGATAGGTGATGGTTGATGCAAGAACTTGCTTTTGTGCTCCTCTTGCTTTAAGTCTTGTTGACATCCAATTCACCTATCAAGCAATCAAGAGAAAGCAAGGTAGATAAAGAATATCACAAAACAAGCAAGATATAACACTCCAACAAGCTATCACAACAACTAAAAAGAAAATAGAGTGAATTAGACAAACAAAAGTAATACAAACTAGCTAACAATCCTAGGAACTCATCCCCGGCAACGGCGCCATTTTGACGTGTAGTTTATAGTGGAAGTTTTAATGTCCTAACACGGCAAACAAAATTTATATCTAGGAGACCTAGAGTCGAATCCCTAGAGATGAGTTAGAATTGATTAACTAGCTTTTACTACTTAAGATTTGCCTAAAATAAAAGGTTTGGGGGAATTTGTGAAAGGTTTTGATATTTTGAAGGATTAAAATGCAAACTAAAGGTGATCAAGGATCTATGGACCCTAGGCTATAGCATATAAGGTGATGACAATCAATCATGCAACAATTAATGAATAGAAAATGATTAGACTAGTTTATTTATGAACATTAATCCTAAGGTCAACTTTCATTGCATGTTAGGACTAAGAGGTTCATTTAAATGGAGGCCTCAATCTTTCAATATTTTGGCTCTCCCTTAGGTTATGGACTCTTCCTCAATCTTTCAATATTTTGGAAGAGTTACCATAACCTAGATTAAGTAAACTAGTCATCCACATCAATCCTACACTTTCATGTTAAGATCAAGGTAGATTATTCATGCAAGGCTAATTAATCAACTCTATATCAACTTTCATTGTATATCATTGATTAGGTTCAATTAATTACACTTAAGCATTTTCAACAAACACTTAATGTGCAACATTTAATAGATGTAGCCAATACACAAAATTCATATCAAAATTCATTGCATAACAAATTAATCATCATCCAAATACATGCATGCAACCTAGGGATCCATAGGATCCCTAACCAATCACTACTCACTACTCATACTAAAAGTAAAATCAACAATAGAAATGTATGGAAACATGAAATTAATTGCAAACTAGAGTAGATTGGAAGGTGTTGATGCTTGATCTTCACTCCAAAGTCTTCAATTCAACAAATAGCACTTGATCTTCAAAAATCGAATTTCTAGGGTTTCTGGTCAACGTTCGAAGTCAAGGCCTAAAGGCCGGAGGCTCCGAGTTTGAAATGTCCAAAAAGTTTATATACTCGGTGGTCCTCTCCCTAGCAAATTTGACCTCGGCCGAGCAGAAAAATTGGGCGAAATTCTGCTCGGCCGACTTGAATCCTCCTAGCCCGAGCAGATTTGAATGTGACGCGGTTTGGTCCTCGGCAGACTAACTTCTGCTCGGCCTAGCTCCTCTTTGTCCACCCGAGCAGATTTCTACTCGGCCAGAGTAATAATCACTGAGAATTATTTGTATCAACTCTTTATAACTCCTGGGCCGAGCAGATTTGTCCTCGACCGAGCAGAACTCCTTTGATCTCTTCATGTATGATCCCCTGCTCTGGTCGGCCGAGCGGAACTTCCCTTGGCCGAGCAGATTTTTGCATGGAATTTCTGCTCGGCCAAGGTGATTTCTGCTCGGCCAAGGTGATTTCTGCTCATCTTGGGTCAACTTCCTCGGCTGAGTTGGTCTGCTCGCCACTCTTTGGAACTTGCTCACTTGACTTGAACTTTCATCCATTTTGCTCTATTTTGTGCTTTTACTCTCTTTGATAAACTTTGAATAAAATCTGCATAAAACACAAAAGAGTATCAAATTCTTCACAAAATAATCGAAAACAAGCAAGAATCAAGCATAAGAAGTGTACAAATACTTGCGAATTTGCACACTTATCACACGTGGTCAAAGGACCATTGACCGAAGTCAACCCGCCATAAGTGCATTGACCATGTGCGCAATGTGCCAAATAGCACTTATTGCGCACAATTAATGCTCCGACCCCTGGCCTATAAAACCCAGCCCTCATTCCTCATTTTCGTCATCTCATCATCATCACAAACACTCTGAAGTGCTGGGATCAATCGGCCATTGGCTTGGGGCAAACACATATTGTTTGCATTTCGTTTTCTTGCTTTTGTAACACATTTGTTCGCATCATTGTACACAGCTCGAGCTTGATCGAGAATTTCATTAATAAAACACAGGTTTTCGTTTAGATCTGAGTTTTATTTTCCAGATTCCGGTCAAACTCCGCCGCAGCGCCGCCGCAGCTCCGCCACATTCATACTCAAATCCATCGAATCCTCCATTTCTCGCATCTAAGTGCAGCAAAGTACAGTAACGTGCAATACTTTGCTGCATTCTCACGCATTTAACCCACAGATCCGTGACTAAAGTGCAGCAACTCCGCCACAATCCACCCAGATCCCACCTCATTCTTATAACCCTCGCATCAAACTGCAGCAAAGTGCAACACTTTGCTGCAACCCATCGCATCAAGCCCACACTTCCGCGCACAAACGTGCAGCAAGGTGCACCACCTTGCTGCAATCTCCTGCACGCTTCCGCACCCTCGTGCAGCAGTGCTACGCACCTCGCTGCAATTTCTCGCACTCTCCCGCACATCTCCGATCCCACAAGTGGCCCTTGCCCTCTAGAGCGTAGATCCGAGTTCCTAAAGGCACTCTCGAACCACGCAGGCCACTTAGCCCACACTTGGTCGGGGGAGCTTCACACCATCAGCTGTTACGACTCCGCACGAGGACCTTCGCACCAGCCCGGGCAGCGCCTTTGAGAGCCTGAGACTCGCACCCAAGGCCTTAGCCAAGGCTCACTTAGCTGACCCTAGGCCTGAGGAAACCATGCGCGAGACCTCAAAGGACCTTGTCGAGCAAACTGGTGCGCGAGCAACTGGTGCGCGAGTGACTGTCGCGCAGGGGACTGGCGCACAAGTAGATGGCGCGCGAGTACCATTGGCGCAGACCATTGGCGCGCGGACAACAGAAGCACCCAAAACCGACTTCTTGGCTGACCTTGATGGAACAAGGACTTCATCACAACATCATTCAAGGCCACTCAGGGAGCTCAGGACAGCAAGCTCAACATCATTGAATGAAGCTTCCTTCGGACAAGAAGATGGAGTTCATTTAATGAAGTCGGAGCTTCCACCTTCCACCGGGCCATGGACCACCACTCCCACCACCTTGGGCCGTGAGAACCAAGCCCAGCAGCCACCTCCACCACCTAGAAGCCCTAGCCAACGGCTAGAGACAAGGGGAGATGTACCGGAGCAATTCAAATTCAAATTGGGTCAAACCTAGCATTTATGAGGAGGAGAGGAGGAAGGCTATAAAACCCAGCTCATTCCTCATTTCCAAATCACCAAATATTCAGATTATCAACGTGAGGCTCAATAGCTTTCATACTGCTCTTTTTGGTCTTCTTCCTTAGTTTAGAAAAGATCTCTAGATTGTGTTACAAGATCTAGCGATCTACTATCATTGTAACACCCCTTTTGCGGTCTGTTTTGTTTCTTAATAAAACACACTGATTTTTGGGTATTTGTTTGTTCAAATACTTATAAAACTCTTCCCCATCCTCTCCTCTACAAATCCATATCTCATACGCCCAAATCCGCCCACAAACAACACCAAAACCACCACTTTTCCGCCCAACATACAATCTGCCCACTTAGATCCGAATCTGAGTGCATCAATCCCTTCTTCCGCTGCTGACTTTTGTGGATTTGAGAAATCAATCCATAACATTTGGCCTCAGAGCAAGAGATCCTGTCACCATGACAAAACGAAATCCAACCGAAATGGAGAGTCGCGTGAGCACATTGGAGGAACGCCTTGACCATCTTGAAGTTTCATCTAATGAAACTCAGGAAGCCCTCAAGACACTCTCATCCAAACTCGACGAATCCACCAAGGAGACCAACCAAAAGATTGATAGAGTGTCTGTGGAGATGTCCGAAAACTTTCAAAGACTAAGAGCGCTTTTTGAAGGACTTGCAACCGGATCCAAAGACAAAGGTAAGGAGGTAGTAATTTCTAACCCTTCTCTTTCAATTCCAAAGGGAAATGACAACGTTGTTGAGAATCAACATCAAGTTGAATCCTCACAACAATTGGATCCCAAGTCAAGTAGTGAAGCAAGAAATGAAGTCAATTCATCTCTTGTTAACGAAAATGGCTTCCAAAGAAACGTGTTCCCAAGTGAACAAGTTTCGCATGGGAATTCTTCACGTGACGTTCCAAACAATGGACGTTCATTTGAGGAAGCCCCGAACCCAAATCTAGTGGCATTGCGTGATGGTTCAAATAATAACCACTTGCGCAACACCAACCTAGATGCGCAAGAAGTCGCTTTACGTAGTGGCGCATACCATGGCCATCCGCGCAAAGGAAACTTCAACAACGGGATTTATGACTCTAGATCCCGGTTGTATCCTAATGAAGTAGATTTCGGTCCTCAAACCGATTTCTATGAGGGATACCCTCAAAGGCAAGAGTTTAGAACTCCGGTTCGAAAACTTGAGATGCCTTTGTTCGAGGGGGAAGATGTGAGCGCATGGTTGTTTCGAGCCGAAAGGTATTTCGAAATTAACTATCTTAACGATCTTGAGAAGCTTGATGCCGCGGCAATTTGCCTAGAAGGCCGAGCACTCTCTTGGTATCGTTGGCGCAATGACCATCGACCATTCCGATCTTGGAATGAATTTCGCACTACCATACTAGAGCGTTTTTCGGACCAAGGTTTGGAACAAGTTCACGAGCAATTCTTTGCTCTCACGCAAGAAGGCACGGTAACTCAATACCGTGATCGCTTCGAAGCGTATGCAAGTGAACTTCATGGCATATCGGATGAAGCCTTGTTGGGGAATTTCATGAGGGGACTTAAGACAAGCATCCGCGCGTCGGTGAGAGTCCACCAACCCAACACGCTCATTCGCGCCATGACCCTCGCGCAACTTTGCGAGAATCGCGAGTTGGCCGAAAGAAGTGCGCGCCCAACGGCAAGCCTTCCTAGGCCTAGACCCGCTGATCCTCCCAAAGGGAAAGAGTCAGCGATTCCTCACTCACCAAGTAAACCACCGTTCCGTTATATGACGCGAGCGGAGGTTGACAAGAAACGCGATGAGGGCAAGTGCTACCGCTGCTATGAAATGTGGCAGCCGGGGCATAAGTGCGCTCCCAAAACGCTTCAAGTCGTCTTGGTTAATAACCATGAAGAGGTAGAATCTGATGAAGATCCTAGCTCGGATGAGGAAATTGCGCTTAACACCATTACGGTGGAATGGATCGAGGATGAAGAACTCATCCCTACCCCGTTTGATGTTGAGGCCACTGCTGAATGCGCTCATAAGGACTCTGCAGCAATGGAAACACAATCAAACAATCTGCCCGTTTCATGTGTATTACCTAAGGAGCCAACTTCATCACTACACAAGAGTGAATCTTTACCCGATGAAGGGCTATCCACCAACAACAAAGGAGCACTCACAACCTGGGCGTCCAGCATCATAAAGAAGGACTTGAGGAATGATCTAAGTAGCCGAAAGCATGTGAGCAAAGCACGCAACCGAAGAAACCAGATCTGCCCGCAAGTTCCACTCAACGGAGCTCTTCCTAAAGGTCGCTGCAAACCAAGGCTTTCTTATCCGAGAAAGACACCTTTTGTTGCCCAATATTGGTACCAAAAGAGGAAGGAAACTTCTGCAAGATCAGCGTTCGTTTCGGGGGACAAACAACCGAAGAAACGAGAGCAAGCCAAGTTCAGCCACAAAGGAAAAGGGCTGTCCGTTCAAAGGAGCAGCCATAGGGTTCTTTCTTGCAACCCAAACCAAGCCACTACCGGCCATAGTGTTCCCATCAACAACACTATGCGCTGCCCGTCCAAAAAGGCAGCAACCAAGGGAGCATCCACGCTGCCCAAGCTGAAGAAGTTGGACGAGATCCATCACAAACCGAGACCAAAATTCAGGTATGCCTTTGTTTTTAGCAAGGTATTTTGTTCTAACCCCTTTGCTTGTTTTGTGCAGGATATGCTACCAACAACCGAAGGCCTAGATCTCCCAAAAGGGACCATCTAAGGGAGTGTCAACCGGGAGAACAAGATCCGACAACAACCAAGACTAAAACCCAGGTATGACCTTGATTTTAGTCAAAATTTTTGGCCTAAGTCTTCTACTTGTTTTATGCAGGTTACGCTACAAGCCAACGGAGGCTTAGATCAAACAAAGGGTGCCATCCATAGGAGTATCGCACCAAGGAGCAATCGGCCACACAACTTGGACACACGCTCCCTAACCGGTGCAACTCAAGTGCCAACCTCTTGGCAAACAAAAGGGATGAGGCAAACTTGCCTACTGAAGTTCCAACTTCACCGCACCGCTGCCCATTGGCACCCGCACTACCCCGGAGTGCGAGGCAGCGTTGCCCACGCAAAGAGACTTGCAAAACTCAGGTATGAACTCGTCTCTAGTAAGATTCTTTGGCCTAAGACCTTCCTTTGTTTCGCGCAGGATACGCGAGGAACAACCGTGGGCCTAGACCAACCTAGAGGAGTCATCCGAAGGAGCATCAGCCCAAGGAGCAACCTGGGCAGTTCGCGGGACGCACACATAGCTAACCTTGAGGACAAGGTTAATTTCGAAGGGGGCGGAAATGTTACGACTCCGCACGAGGACCTTTGCACCAGCCCGGTGACAACACGTCGTTGAGTGTTGCAAAGTTATATTTATAAACCTACTTAGTAGTGATAAGCAGGGTCGAACACAGAGACTAAGGGATTTACTTCGAGTTTTGATCTTAAGAAATAAAAGTACGAATTGGGGTTTTTCGGTTGTTTTGGTTTTTTTTTTGCGAGAAAAGTAAATATGCAAGTAATAAAACGCAGAATATAAAACGCTGAATGTAAAACTAAGGGTAGACAAATAAGAGAAAGCAAGTCAGCGAAATCCACTACACATGCGTTATCATTGACTAGACGAATTATGGTTAAGCAATTCCTAGAGTTCTAATCACGTATTCTCGCTAAAGATATACGGACTGGGGGCTCTCTATTATTACCCGCTAGAGTCTCAAATAGATTTAGTCTTCACCTAAGTAATTAACATGCAAACGCCACCGCTAAGTTTGATTCACAAGTTAAGCACTTAAAGTATTACACAATATTAATCGACTAGTTTCACCGCTAAGTTACACTAGACAAATAATAGAGCATGCAATGAAGTATGCGAACAAGAGGAATTAAATAAACACAAAGCACTTTTCAATAGTCTCAAACGTGTAGCTTCATTCACCGACTTAAGGGTTTTTAGCTAGACATAGTAGTAAAGAAAACGGTAAAAGACAAGGAGTTCGTGACAAGAAAAAGGTAAGGAAACCGAAGGGGAAGATTGCTGGATGCTGGAGGGCAGAACGCTACTGAGTTACTGAATGGAATGCGTGTCCGCTCCCTTCGAATCTGCCCTAGGCTTGGTATTTATATGCACAACTTCTAGCAGCCCTAGAATTGCTTGTTGTGCACGCTTGTTTCTAAATCCGATCATGGGCTTTGGCGTGTGGATGTAGTGTGGCCCAGGCTGGATTTCTACTTGGTTTAGAATTAGAAAGCTCCTATTCAGTCTTAGAAATCAGCCTTGCACAGTTTCGGAAACAACCAGGATTTCCTAGCCGAAACTAGGAAACTCGGATAAATCCAGTTTTAGTAACTTGCTGCCCAGTTTTGGAAACTTGCCCTTTGGACTTTAGAAACCTTGTTGCTGCCTCTCTTAGCCTTGGAAATCAGCCCTTGTTACTCAGCAATTCACGAACTTTAGCCCTTGTACTCGGCCAGCCATGCTTTGTGCTCTAAAATAGCCGAAATTGTGTGTTTCTTCCATAAATGCTCCTAAACCACCTGTGTAACAAAACACTACCAAAACGTAATATTTCTTACACAAAAGATACAGAAACATACAGAATTAAAGGTGTAATGAACCGTATAATTACGCTCCATCAAATCCCCCCACACTTATCCTTGTTCGTCTCGAACAAGAACAAGCAAGGACACGCCTTTTTTTATTTAGTTCTTTACTTCCCTCGCTCGAGCTACACACGCTGAACAGATTAGAGACCTCAACCATACATAACTCAGCAACACAAATTTGTTAGTTGAGTTAAACATTGCTTTACAAGAACAAAAACCGATACAAGTACCTTTAAACCGAGATATGTGCCTTTGGATGAGTAGGAGATAGTCCTTTATGGACTCCGAGCCTCTAGATTCAGTCCAAGCTCACAATTGCGCGTACTTGGTCAGTGTTGCTTTCTCTGGTGCGTGAGATACCCGAACAATGAAGAATTTGGCGCTCTTTTCTTTGTTTCTTTTGGCGGACAGCTTGTAAACATCTTTTGTTTCGCATTGTTTTGCAACTTTGCTCAACTCGGATTGCTTTTTGTACTTCATCAGTGGGTTGGATTACTCTTTTGTATACTTTTTCTTCACTGTGATTTCTGGTCCTTTTCTTTTCTTATGAACACCCCCAATCATAGCCTTCGGATAGCAGCTATGGGACTCGTCCCGCTCTTTTCCATCATCGTCGTTTCTACCGAGGCAAAGCAAGGGTTCCACTTCCCCTCGCCCATTCCCGGATACTCTGACTAGAAATAGGACGGTTCGTTTTCCCGTCCCACCATCATCTACACGTGTGGTGGAGTCAAAAGCAGCTTCGGATCCTTCACCAATCGGGGCACCAACCTCCACAACACTGACTTTGTATCGCAACCGCTTACTCGGACCTTCAAAAGAGTGCCCAGTCCCTCTAGGACATTTCTTTCAACTCCACATCCTGAATTATCTCAATAAAAAGGCAAAGCATCAGCATCATTCATGTAGCGCAACGTAAAACAAAACTTAGAACATGCGAGCAAAACTATGCATTGTTTCGGTTCTTCACAAATTCAGCGCATGTGCTTAGCGTTTGTTCCTCAGTTTCTTTCCCTTTATTCAGATCATGACTCAAAAACAAAAAAGAAAATGCGAGAAACGAAAAAATTTAAAGAGATAACTAAACCCCCCTCACTTGATTTGTGCCGTGTCCTCACGGTACGACACAAAACAAGATAAGAGAAGAGTCGACGGGGCTGCCTCCCGTCCAGCGCCTTTGTTTTACGTCGTTGGCTCGACGGTACCTCGTGTGTTACTCTTGGACGGATGGCTCGTTCAGCTCGTACTCGACTTCATTCGGGATCGGCTCTCCATGATAAAGCTTCACCCGCTGCCCATTCACAACGAACCGTTCACCGGTGCTTTCTTTTTCCAACTCAAGTGCCCCGTTGTTGTAGACTTTCCGAACCATATACGGGCCAGTCCATCTTGATCGTAGCTTTCCGGGCATGAGCTTAAGTCTGGACGAGAAGAGGAGAACCATCTGACCTTCCTCGAATGAGCGACGCAAGATGAACTTGTCGTGATAGTGCTTCGTTTTCATCTTGTACTCGGTCTGAATATCGTAGGCATCGTAGCGCAACTCCTCTAGCTCGTGTAGCTGCAACATCCTCTCGGTTCCTGCACGAAACAAGTCAAAGTTACACATTTTAATAGCCCAATAAGCTCTATGTTGTACCTCGACCGGTAGGTGGCAAGCTTTGCCGTAAACTAGTCGAAACGGTGTGGTTCCGAGAGGTGTTTTGTATGCTGTCCGGTGCGCCCACAATGCGTCATCGAGCCTTTCCGACCAGTCCTTTCGAGAGGGCTTCACCATCTTCTCTAAAATCCCCTTGATCTCACGGTTTGAAAGCTCAGCTTGTCCATTTGTTTGGGGGTGATACGCTGTGGACACACGGTGATGGATACCGAGTTGCTTGAACACGGCTCCAACCCACCGATTGCAAAAGTGCGAGCCTTGGTCGCTGATCACAGCCTTTGGCACTCCGTACCTAGCAAAAATGTTAGTGCGCAAGAATTTTATAACAGTTTTACTATCAGCGCAGCGCACGGCCTTTGCTTCGATCCATTTGGACACATAGTCCACCGCTACAAGGATATACTGCAAACCGTTAGAACTCGGGAAAGGTCCCATAAAATCAATGCCCCAAATATCAAAAATTTCATCAACGATAATAGGATTCTGAGGCATCTCATGTCTAGCCGAAATATTACCCACTCTTTGACATTTATCACAGTTCTTGCAATGGTTATACGCATCTTTAAATAAACTCGGCCAATAAAAACCACAGTCTAAAACTTTCCTAGCCGTGCGCCTAGGACCAAAGTGACCACCACAAACATGCTCATGACAAAAAGATAAAACAGATTCACACTCATGATCCGGTATACAGCGTCTAACAATTTGGTCTACGCCTATTTTCCACATGTACGGATCATCCCAAATGTAATGTCTAGAGTCATGCTTAAGTTTTAATTTCTGCGCTTTAGTGAAGGAACTCGGAAACTTACCTCCCACCAGGTAGTTAACTAAGTTAGCGTACCATGGTGGCCGTGTTACCTCGGCCAAGAAGAGGTGCTCATCCGGAAAAGTCTCTTTGATAGCTACGGCATCCTCCCCCCTCACTATGCGGCTCAAGTGGTCCGCCACTGTGTTCTCGCTGCCCTTCTTATCCTTGATCTCCACATCGAACTCTTGTAACAGCAAGATCCACCGAATCAGCCTCGGCTTCGACTCCTTCTTCTCCATTAAGTACCTAATCGCTGCATGGTCAGAATAAACAATAATTTTAGAACCGAGTAGATATGACCGAAATTTTTCTAAAGCAAAAACAATTGCAAGGAGTTCTTTTTCTGTGGTGGAGTAGTTCTTTTGGGCAGCATCTAAAGTCCTCGACGCATAGTATATCACCACCGGTTTCTTCTCGACTCGCTGCCCGAGTACCGCACCTACCGCAAAGTCGCTCGCGTCGCACATGATTTCGAAGGGTTGATCCCAGTCCGGGGCTTGCACCACCGGGGCTGTGATCAAGGCCTCCTTAAGCTCGTCAAATGCTGCCTTGCATTCATCGTCAAATCTGAATTCAGCGTCCTTTTGCAGCAACTTTGATAGTGGCAGCGCGGTTTTGGAGAAGTCTTTGACGAATCTGCGATAAAAACCTGCATGTCCTAGAAAAGACTTCACACCACGCTGGTCAGTTGGGTAAGGTAAGCACCGAATAATATCAATCTTAGCTTTATCAACTTGAATACCCTCTTTCGAAACAACATGACCGAGTACTATGCCGTGTGTGACCATAAAATGACATTTTTCGTAGTTTAACACAAGGTTCGTTTCAATACATCGTTTAAGCACTTTTTCTAAATTATCAAGACATGCATCAAAAGTATCACCATAGACCGAAAAGTCATCCATAAATACCTCGACACAATCACTAATAAGCTCAGAAAAAATACTCAATACAACACGCTGAAACGTACCTGGCGCATTGCACAAACCGAAAGACATTCGGCGGAATGCAAACGTACCTACTGGGCATGTGAATGTGGTCTTATCTTGGTCCTCGGGAGCAATGGGAATCTGGTTGTACCCTGAATATCCGTCAAGAAAACAAAAGTATTGTTTACCTGCAAGTCGGTCGAGCATTTGATCGATGAAAGGTAGCGGGAAGTGATCCTTTCGTGTAGCCGCATTCAGCTTCCGGTAATCGATGCACATCCTCCACCCGGTCTGCTGCCTCTTCGGAACCAGCTCCCCTTTGTCATTCGGCTCGACTGTGATTCCCGCCTTCTTTGGTACCATGTGCACCGGGCTGACCCATTCGCTGTCCGAGATCGGATAAATTACTCCGGCATCGAGCAACTTTTGCACTTCCTTTTGGACAGCCTCCATCATCTGAGGATTCAATCTTCGCTGTGGCTGCCTTACCGGCTTGGCACCCTCTTCGAGCAAGATACGGTGCATACAAACTTCCGGACTCAAACCCTTGATATCAGCCAAACTCCATCCGATGGCTGCCTTGTGTTCTTTGAGCATCTCGGTTAGTCGAACTTCTTGAGCCTCGGCCAAGTCTTTCCTAATGATCACGGGCAGCGTCTCGGCCTCTCCTAAGAATGCGTACTTGAGGTGTTCGGGCAAGGCTTTGAGCTCAACTTTCGGTGCCTGCACAATAGATGGAACAAGTTTAGAATCAAGGCACAAGTTTACCGCATTTACATCATACCATGAGAAGAATTGTGGCGTAAGTTCAAGGTCAGCCTCCACGGTTCCGAGGACCGTGTCCAGTGCTCTCCGCTCGGTGCTTTTGCATGCTGCCTCGATCACATCTATAACATTAGCGCCTTGGTAGTCCGGTGGGTATCGCATTGACTCGAACATGTTGAATGTTACCACTTCTCCGTTGACTTCCATGGACAGATCACCCGTTTCTGTGTCTATCTTTGTCTTTGCAGTGAATATGAACGGCCTGCCCAACAGTACTTGGTTCGAGTCACTCCCATCCTCCATCTTGATTACGTAAAAATCTGCAAGAACACCCAAAGAACCTACACCGACTACAACATCAATTAGAATGCCCTCGGGCTTAGTGCACGACCGATTAGCAAGCTGAATATTGGCATTAGTGTATTGCAAAGGTCCAAGATCAAGTTTTTTGTAAAGAGAGTACGGTAGAACGTTTATACCTGCCCCCGAGTCGAGCATGCACTCACCTATCCGTTTCTTACCGATTATGCACGAGATGAAGATGACGCCTGGATCCTCGCACTTCTTTGCCGCCTTGCTAGGTAAACACTCAGCAAGGTTCACTGTTTCCTTCTTCCCTTGGCGCCTCAGTGTGCACAGCTCCTTCAAGAATTTGGCGTAGCGCGGTATTTGCTCGATCGCGACTAGGAGCGGTATTGTGATTTCGACTTTTCTGAATAGTTCCAAGAGGTCCTTGTCCGCTGCGAGATTCTTCTTAGGCCTTTGTACCTGCGTAGGAAAAGGAAGAGGTGTGTTAGTTGCTGGAACATTTTTTTTTGAAAGAGAAGTATTAATAGCCGAAGCTCGGCTTGTGGTTCGGTTGGCTCGGTTTCGGGCAGATTTGTTCCCGAGGCCTTTTCTCTCGTTTCTTTGCTAGGCCGCTCATCTTGCAACTCTTTACCACTCCTTAAAGTTACTGCATTCAGCGAGGTCTTTGGGTTTGGCACAGTTTGTGAAGGTAGACGTCCTTTCTCCTCTTTGAGTTCTGCTACCGAAGTCACCAACTGTGTAAGTGTTCGCTGAATGTCTCGAGTGGTGTTCTCATTAGCCGTCAATCGTGCATCCATCTTCCTGATCAAGTCCTCGAAAGTGTTGCTCGAACTCACACCTTGCTGCTGGTTCTGATGTTGGTTCGGATACGGGGCAGCTTGCATCATCGGAGGTCTATACGGTGCTTGTTGCGGCTGATTTTGTTGCGGTTGAAAGTTGTCGTTCTTCCAACTATACCCATTCGCTGCGAGGCCGAACCTTTGCTGTTGTGGACCTCTGTTCATGTTTTGATAACCCATAGCGTTTACCATAACCGAAGATTCTTGCCGAAACGTGGGGCATGCATCGGTTTTGTGCTCAACCGAAGAACAGAACTCGCAAACCTTAAGATTCACGGGCTGTCCGGACACCATCTGTTGCATTAGGACTCGTAGCTCTTTTACTTCCTTGGCCAACTCAGTGTTCTCGACCTCGACTTGAGCTAGACTCCTTGAACGACCAGCATCCTCTCGGCGAATATTTTCCTCTCGGTAGCGAGCACTCTCCGCTGTTTCATTCACCAAATGCCGAACACCTCCCGGGGTCAAATTCATCACTGAACCACCAGCTGCTGCCTCGAGTAACATCCTTTCTAATGGCCTTAACCCATCCAAAAGGTAGTCTATGATCATCTTCTCGGGTAGGGCAAAAATGCTGCAGCTTTGCTCAAGGGCGTTAAATCGTTCTACATACTCGTAGAGAGTCTCGTTCGGCCCTTGTCTGATTGTGGAGAGCTCTTTTCTCAACTGGTTCGCCTTCGCTGGTGGGCAATACTTCTCAAGGAATTTCTTCTTCATCTGCTCCCACGTTTGCACTGTATCTGAAGGAAGAGACAAAAACCACGATTTCGCCAAGTTAGTTAAACTGAATGGAAAAATATGGAGTTTGAACCTGTCCTCTGGCACGTTTCTAGGTCCCATCAGCTGGCATATACTATTGAATTCCATCAAGTGCTTGTTGGCCAAGTCCCCAGGCATTCCCTCGAATTTCGGCAAGTGATGTACTATAGCCGTGCTGACCTCGAACGCGTCTGTATCCGGATTCCGCTGAATGCACCATGACTGATCAGCTAACACTGGTGTGTTTAGCTCTCTCATTGTCTGTGGTCGTGGTTGCTGCTGTTGGGGTGCATTCACAGGCATCGGAATGTGTGCATTGATGTTCGGTTGAGGCCTCACGGGAGGATAGTAATTCGGGGGCTGCTGGTAGGGCGGATATTGATAGATTCCGGCCATCGGATTGGCTTGAAACTGAAACGGTTGCTGCTGGAATCCCTCAACTTGTTGATACAGTGGTTGAATTAACGGTGGAGCTTGTGCACGAGTTATCGCTTCCAGAACTCCTTGCAATTGTTGCTGCCTGTGTTGCTCCTCGATACGAACTTGTTGTTCTTCATTCCTTCGGGTCAGCTCCGCAGCCCTTTGCTCAGCCTCTTGCAATGCCTTTCTTGCTTGTTCAGCTTCCCTACGCATTCTGTGCAGCTGGCGTTCCGGTTCGTCGAATGGTCTTATCGTTTCTCCACCCGAAGCATTGATTCGAATTACGTTTTGCGAGCCTGAAGTCCTATCTTGTGCCTGGCTGCTACTTACCTCCTCCGAGTTGTGTTCTAAATCTGCCATCACAACACACCCGAGTAGTAAAATCCAGGTGAAGAAAAATAAAACGGAAAAAACTAAGTTACTCTACTAAAAACTCGAAACAAATACACCTCAATCCCCGGCAACGGCGCCAAAATTTGACAACACGTCGTTGAGTGTTGCAAAGTTATATTTTATAAACCACTTAGTAGTGATAAGCAGGGTCGAACACAGAGACTAAGGGATTTACTTCGAGTTTTGATCTTAAGAAATAAAAGTACGAATTGGGGTTTTTTCGGTTGTTTTGGTTTTTTTTGCGAGAAAAGTAAATATGCAAGTAATAAAACGCAGAATATAAAACGCTGAATGTAAAACTAAGGGTAGACAAATAAGAGAAAGCAAGTCAACGAAATCCACTACACATGTGTTATCATTGACTAGACGAATTATGGTTAAGCAATTCCTAGAGTTCTAATCACGTATTCTCGCTAAAGATATACGGACTGGGGGCTCTCTATTATTACCCGCTAGAGTCTCAAATAGATTTAGTTTTCACCTAAGTAATTAACATGCAAACGCCACCGCTAAGTTTGATTCACAAGTTAAGCACTTAAAGTATTACACAATATTAATCGACTAGTTTCACCGCTAAGTTACGCTAGACAAATAATAGAGCATGCAATGAAGTATGCGAACAAGAGGAATTAAATAAACACAAAGCGCTTTTCAATAGTCTCAAACGTGTAGCTTCATTCACCGACTTAAAGGTTTTTAGCTAGACATAGTAGTAAAGAAAACGGTAACAGACAAGGAGTTCATGACAAGAAAAAGGTAAGGAAACCGAAGGGGAAGATTGCTGGATGCTGGAGGGCAGAACGCTGCTGAGTTACTGAATGGAATGCGTGTTAGCTGCCTCGAAATCTGCCCTAGGCTTGGTATTTATATGCACAACTTCTAGCAGCCCTAGAATTGCTTGTTATGCACGCTTGTTTCTAAATCTGGTCATGGGCTTTGGCGTGTGGATGTAGTGTGGCCCAGGCTGGATTTCTACTTGGTTTAGAATTAGAAAGCTCCTATTCAGTCTTAGAAATCAGCCTTGCACAGTTTCGGAAACAACCAGGATTTCCTAGCCGAAACTAGGAAACTCGGATAAATCCAGTTTTAGTAACTTGCTGCCCAGTTTTGGAAACTTGCCCTTTGGACTTTAGAAACCTTGTTGCTGCCTCTCTTAGCCTTGGAAATCAGCCCTTGTTACTCAGCAATTCACGAACTTTAGCCCTTGTACTCGGCCAGCCATGCTTTGTGCTCTAAAATAGCCGAAATTGTGTGTTTCTTCCATAAATGCTCCTAAACCACCTGTGTAACAAAACACTACCAAAACGTAATATTTCTTACACAAAAGATACAGAAACATACAGAATTAAAAGTGTAATGAACCGTATAATTACGCTCCATCACTTTATCACCATTCTTCTGCTTCTGCAAACATTTTTGCACAGATACTGGAATAGAAACATCAATATAATGATTACCTTTAAACACCTTCCAGTCAACTACCAATGGTTTTGGTTCAGGGGACAGCTTATCAACTTCTGCCTTCAAGGCTGGACATTTCTTCATCACTATTTCATGGATTGCTGATGGGTAAGCAATCGGATGGTGTGGAGCATTTGAGAGTGCATGACTTGCTAGCTGATCAAAAGCAATTTGTCCTAGGTTGATCTTTTTCCCCAATGCCACATTGTACAAGAAAGATCCCATATGTTTGCTCACTGTGTGCCTATGATGAATTGTAATCTAGTTTCTGATACAGATTCCCAACAAAAGAGTGTACTTGGTAGTGAGGTACTTGGACCCAATTGTGCTTCCATTCCATTCTTCAAGTTTGTGATTGGTTAGTACACCAGCTATCTGATCAAACCCTGTGACCCTCTGTGCTGCTTTCAGTCATCTCTATTCCGTAATGCATATTGAAGTCTTCTGGTGTAATGCTCAACTTGTATCCTCTTACTCTCACTTGTCCATACCGATCACTGTAGGTATCACCAAACTCGGGAGTTATATTACCAATTACTTCTCTTACCAACAGTTCACAGAAAGGCTTGGCGACTTTTAGAGATTCTAATAGGCCAACATCTTCTATAGCTTTAACTACTTCAGCAACATCAAACTTCTTCTCGACGAAGATTCCTTCACCTACTATCTTTCTTTCTTTGATCAACTTCCATCTTCGAGCTGCTGTGGTCGAACTCATCCACACATCATCATCAGTTGTTACTCCTTTGGCTACCTCTTCTTTTCCTTTCATCTTAGGACCCTATGCTCCCCTTGCATCAGGTGCCTCTACAGACTTATCCTTTGACAATGCCCTTGACACAAGTACTGCTTTCTTATCTCTTCTAGATTCTGTAACATCATCTGTCATAGTATCTGACTCATCCCTTAGCTCCTCAGTCTCCACAATTCTACTACCTCTTTTTCGCTTTAATACTCTGTCACTGATGGATACACTTAGAGGAATCCTTCAGACATTGCTTTTTCTCGGTCCTCATTAATCTCATCTTCAATCTCTGAATGACAAGATCAACCACATTCATGTGAAGTTGATCTTGTGGTTCCTCAATTCTGCTACCCTTCTCAACGCCCTGCTGCTCTAGATCTATAGACTCTCCTTGAACCTTTTTAGTATTCCCTTCAGGTATGTTGAGATTAACAGCTTTCTTCAGTGACTTCTTCTTGGCTAGGGTTTTTCCAAGTTTTTTCTTCTTCTTCAGCGCCTCAGTTACCTCTTTCACTTTCATGGCAAGCTTGCTCAGTTTCTTTCCACCTGAGTCATCCTTATCACCAAATACTGAATCAATCACTTTAGAGATCTCAACCTCTTTGGCTACCCCACCATCTTCAATACCATCCATAACTCCCAGATTCACATCACCACTAACTTATCTTCTGGATTTGTTTCCTCTCCAGACATCACATGCATATCAATAGTTTGGTTTGATAAAGATTGTGGAGGAGATAGGGTTACCTGATTCGAGTCTGCCACTAGATCTGACTCCGAGAATTTCGTCGGAGCTTGTCGCCTTGAAGATTTCCGGACACCCTTCTTCTCTTTCCTCTGCCCAAAAGCTTCCGGTTGTTCAGTTGAAGCTGTTGTCGCCGCAACGGACCGGATTACTGGCATATGAGATCTGACCATGTATCAAACTTGGAGAGGGCAGAGACGACGGCGTGAAACTAGGGTTTCGACGAGATCGAGGATAGAGAAAGAGAAAATTCAATTTTGAATTTTGAAACATACAACCCCTTTTTCCTTGTCTCTTCATATGGAAAGTCGAATCGTCACTTTTATTTTTTCCTTTATTTCTGAATTTAATGCAAACATAATAACTTTTATTCTGATATAGCCTCCTGTTGACTTAATCACACGGTGTCTGAGGCTTTGTGTGATTAAGTTGCTGACTCGAGATCAAGCTCCAATAACACACAGACCCAATGCAAGTCTGAGTGCTTCGAACTGGCTGTGTCCTAGAGCTTTAGTGAATATATCAGCGAGCTGTTTGTCTGTGGCTACATGCTTCAGGTTAACCACCTTGTTCTCAACTAGTTCCCTTATGAAGTGATGCTTTATGTCGATATGCTTGGTTCTGGAGTGTTGTACTGGATTCTTTGAGATGTCTATGGCACTCTTGCTATCAGTGTACAAAACCATTTCTTCTTGATGTAGACCATATTCTTCCAGCATCTGCTTCATCCAGATCATCTGTTGACAACAACTCCCAGCTGCAATATATTCTGCCTTTGCATTAGACAAAGAAATGCAATTTTGCTTCTTGC
>QZGG01003011.1:0-28947 GCA_006409495.1 Sedum album
GTTGTTCCTTCCAGGCATTTGTCCTGTGACGAATGTTTGTAAAGTATCAACATGGCATCTGAGAGTGCTATGTGTTTGTGTAAGTATGTCTAAGCCGTGCTATATTGGTGTTTAGCATGATGAAACCATAGGATGGGATATTGAAGGTTCTAATAAAGAATGTCATATCATATCAACTCTGTTGACAGGGGAATTCAAACCTGAAATATATAATCAGGAAAGGTGAAGTGGTGTTGGTATGAATGACCCTGTGATATTCATTCTCACTTCGGATCTGACAGTCATCTGGGGAACTCTCTTGACCTTTGTGTTTTAGGTGACAGTCCCGGCCAGCACATGAAGGCATACATCCATAATTTCATAGATTCCATTTTGAAGGTGTTAATTTATCTCTGTGTTTACAATCACATCCTTCATTTTCACTCGTGGTCGGACTTGTACAGGTTGGATCATCTATGACTGGACAATAGTTGAATTGCATACTGGAGGGAGATAATCCAGAGCTCAATGACTCCGCTTTCCGTAAATGATGATACATGAGGGGTGAAGAAACACCGGGGTTCTGGAGATGACAAGACTATTTTTGTTCACGAGCTGAATTGCAACTATGTTTGAGACCCGTGACACATCTGAAAATTCATTGCCTGCATTATTAGAAGGGAATTAGTTAATTTAAGGACTGTTGTTTATAATTTGATCAAATGTGGAATATGCTAGCCCTGGTAAAATCACAAAGTTAGTTCTGTATTTCGTATCATAGAGTTGCTCGAACAAGTATATGATAGTTTTTGTGTTGCTGACATTTGTAGATCCCCAGTGGATATCTGGACATGATCTTGGAGTGATGGTTGGCATCCCTTCTACTCAACAAGGTTAGCAATTGTAGTTCAGTATATCCAAAATATTATGACTAATCTCATCTACTGGTAAATGGCAATGTAGCACTATGACCCACTTTCTTTTATGAAAAAACTGAACATACCAATTCTAGCCACCTCTTCCGGTCATCATGGAGAAAAGGTTGACACTTGCAACTGATTTTTGGAACACATATAAGTCGTATGCCCTTTTCAAGAAAGTATATTGGTGTCATTAAATTTAGGTGCATCCATAAATGCTCTGTCGAAGCGTGGAACTTGTTGAGATTTATATTACTGTTTTTAGACATATAATGTATTGGCAGTAAGATTCTGTGCCTTGCATTAGGTGCTGTTCCAGCACTGTTCCTTTTTTGGCTTGCTGTTTGCCCTTTTAGTTAGGCTTGGCATTTTCGGGTTTTTTGTAAAAAAAGTTAAACCCGTACCCGACCCAAGTAGTAAAATTTCGGGTTTGGGTTTATAGATTTAAAAAAAATTAAACCCGTACCCGACCCGTATATTTTGAATAAATAAATATTATAAATAAATAAAAAATGGATCTAAAAATATTATAAATAAATAAAAGGTGAATGAAGTCATAGAATAAGATTCGTAAACTGTTATTTAGTCCTTGACTAACTTGAAAATAATAATTTAAGCAAAAAAATAAACATTATGTGTATATCAAATATTATTATGAATATATAAATATGTATTTATAGGCATAATGCGGGTTTGCGGGTTTGATTAAAAATTATATATTAAACCCGTACCCGACCCGTATTGTCCAAAACCCGACCCGAACCCGCGAAATTTTTCGGGTTTACAGGTTGGGTTCGGGTTTTCGGGTATAATGAGCCACCCCTACTTTCAGTTGATTGAAGTTCTAAATTGAAGTATTATTTAGCATATTTTTACAACTAGGCCACACTTGGCAATGTAAAAACTCATTTTATCACACAGACAAGTTCACATTTTGGTTGAGTAATGTGGCGGGTTTTGTGTCATAGTTGCAGTTTGCAGATATGTTCATCCTTACCTTGAATTATACAAATTTATTATAACTAGGTTTGAATTATTATTTTTGATGAAAAACTAGGTTTGAAATTTGATCCAAGGCATAAGCCCCCAACACATCAGTTTAGTACTTTGTTTGCTTTAGCGTCATCTCATCTGCCACCCAATTCTAAGAAAATGTAAAAAGCAAGCACATTTGTTGGAACTTGGAAGTTGAAAATGAGAGGGAGAGGTTCATTAGGGTTAGGTCAAGTGGTGCCAACTGGCTCTTTCCACAACTACCTCCACCACACACGCCACCTCTTTTGCTTGGGGGCAAGTAAACCATGAACCCTTCTGGCCTTCGCTAAGATCACCAAACCCTGTCTGTCACATACAGCTATCAATCATGTCTTGTCCACCTCTCTATACTGCATGGTATCTATCATATAATATTATTAATATTAGTTTTGTTTTGATGCCAAGTTTCCCATGAAAGACTATTTAGATGACATCCCAAGTTGAAAATGTCCTAAACCCCAGCCGCATTAATCGCATCATGACACTGAATCAACACGCAAGAGATGTAGGAAACCTCCTAAACAAGTCTAAATTTTTAGTTAGAATATCATCTTACCAAAGCTGCTTCTTCCAACAAATGCTATACACATGGAGAACAGGTCCTTTAAAAAACCGTAGCATTGACCAAACACAACATTACCAAACAATGAATGAATACTAACCCATGTCAATTTTCTAACCAGAAAGATGGGTGAAAATATTGAATAGAGATAATAATGCACCAAAATGGACCCAAAACCATTTGTAAAGTTAATAGTATAGCATCAAGGTCCACCAAAGTTGAGCAATAAAAATGGGAGTTATGGAAATAGAGACACATATACAGACATAGTCACACAACTCCATAACAAGAAACACAACACATCAGCTTCAATTCAAAAATGGGACTTGAGGTTGAGGTATTTGTATATTATCATCACACAATACTACTAATTCAAGTTTGAGCTGTCTTCATAATCATTCATTGGCTCAACAAGTTGAACTAACATTTGAAGTTTTAACTTTTTCTTAGGTTCACATTCCACACAAAGCATTGATCAAAGCTTCTTGACCTTTAGTGTTTGGCCTACCCTTTATACATTTGGGTGTGGTGGCTTTCACACATATCTTCCCAAAGCTAGCCTACCCAACTTTTATGATGTTTTTTCCATTAATTTGGTTGCTTTCAGGACAATCAAATTTCACAAAAGTCTTACTTTTACTTAGAGGGAAAAAAGGATTTTTTACAAATTAAATTGATCATCACCAAATTAGTAAAATAGAATGTCATAATGATTGGCAGTTAGGGTTTGTAGGATGCTTATTTGAATGTGAATCATGGATCACTACAATGCTAATCATTGATTGTTGCTATAATGAAAAGATAAAAATACATAAAAGCTATTGTCCTCTAAATGGGTAAGACCAAAAAACTAATGACCTACCAAAACATTAAAGCAAAAATGAATGCAAACAAAATAGAGGTCTTCTTAGAGTAAGTACAATGGAACATCACAAATGCCCAACAATTATGCATAATTGAAATTTAATGCAGTTTTGAAAACTGGGTTCTATTTCTTATTTCCCCTATCAAGTCATGATGCAATGGCTCAAGTAGATGCAAGAAAATGTCAACTTGTGAAGATGGGAAGTGCATATAATATGTGTATGGGTGTAAAGAAAACAAACTTGGTGCTTTCATGAAATGAGGTATTGTCTTAGCGTAGTAAATTAGAGGAGGAATCCAACAACATTTGCATTCCAAATGGTGACATGTTTTCTCTAAGATATGCAATCACCAAATCCAAATGGATGAATTTAGATTAATCAATTTGGAAAAAATCTTAATGGTGCCTGAATAAATGCATGTATTGAGAACTCATGTATATGAAGAAGAAATATTGAGTTACAAATAAATCGATATTGAAATATACGAAGAACTATTTATTTCAGTTCGGTCAATTAGACATTCAAAAAGGTCGATTTTCCATTTCTCGATCAATATGTTTTATATCGATGAATTACAAATTATTAACAATGATATCAACAATCAATCCGATTTGTTCAAAATGAGTAAACTAAATTAAGTCATATCAAAATATATACACCAAATCATTCAAGTTAATGGAATAAGCAACAGATGAAAGGAGAGCAACATGTATGAATCAAGTGACTCTCCATCATCCAAGAAGCCTTGTCTTTCTTAGATGTGTTTGCTTCTTCTTGGCATGATCTATGTACCAATTCAAAAACCACTCCATCACATTAGTAACGAAAAATCGTCG
Organism: Sedum album; assembly: GCA_006409495.1. Classification (NCBI taxonomy): domain Eukaryota; kingdom Viridiplantae; phylum Streptophyta; class Magnoliopsida; order Saxifragales; family Crassulaceae; genus Sedum; species Sedum album. Next base: position 4,199 of record QZGG01003011.1, read on the forward strand.
CTAAAACCCATTCAACTGGTCGCCAATTCCAACTAGCTCCATCAATGCAACTCCATTCCCTCTTCTCAGCTCAAGCCACATCTACTTCCTAGCCAGCCGTTCACCGTTTCCCATATTCAAAAGCATTCATTCAATTCAATGTAATAAAATTATTAAAAAAATATCACATTTTTATTTATAGATTTCCATCTCTTCCCACAATCCTCTTCCCCCATTTGTGTTCACGCCTCTTTCTTCTGTCCACGCTTTTCTTTTTCTTGTCTGAGAGAAAGAGGTGGAGATTTGAGTCCTGTTTTTCTTCATTTGGGGTTGGATTTGAGGTGGTTCAGCTTGTATTTGCAGATCCGGAAGTGTTTCTGCCTTTTTGGTATGTTTTTGAGAGTCAATCTGTTTGAGTTTTCTGGGTTTGTTTGGTGGGTTTGTTTTCATTTGATTGATGTATTGATGGGTTTGGTTTAGGGTGTTGTGGAATTAGATGTGATTTTTGATGCATGGATGGCGTAAAGATTCGATTTTTATGGTGTGGGTTGATTAGGGTTTTCAATCTATGTGTTCTGAGGTTGTTGTTTAGATGATGATTGTACATGGGATTTGATAATTAGGGTTTGATCCTGTGGGTGTGGGTGTTGTTGTGCTAATTGCTGCTAACTGTTTAGGACTTTGGTGGTTTCTGCTAACAATCTAATTTTGGTGTTGTTTAATCTGATGAGAAAGATGAAAGAATTGAACTTGAGATGCTTGTTTAGGGTTGAATGTCTGCTGCTGATTTTGTGCCATGAAGTTGCGGAATGTGATGGTTTATTCTAGGGAATGAATATGTAATGGAAAGTGTTGAACTTTGCAAAGTGGATTTAGTTGTGGGATTTGTTTGAAGTAATTTTGATCGCATATCGGTCTTTTCTGCTTGACTGGTTATGTGAATCTGTAGATTGTATGCTTGTGATGGTGTAAGATTGTGCGCTGAGTGAAATGTCTCGTGGCATTTGTTAAAAAACTTGAAATTGAATATATCAGTTTTGTGTTTATGTTGTATGCAGGTGTCTTTGCATTTGTGTACTAATCTTCACTTGAAGCTCGGGACTTTCGTGTTTAGACCTAGACCACCCTGATGCAAGGGCATAGAAGTATTGTGGGTTCTTCCACGGGAATTATTGATTTTGACCATGGCGCTGCATCAAGCAATGCAGGTATTAGCACGGAAAAGTTCTGGACTGATCAACCACTTCCGGAGATTTTGACTTTATCTGGCAGTACTGGAGTGGCACATTATGGTTCCGCTGGTATTGGTGGACATAATCTGAGCTTATGGAGTCAAGGTGAGGGTAGTTCAAGCAGCATGCATAATGTTGCGGGCTTCAGTGAACAGAAGTTGGATAATGGATGGCCATCGGGAAGTCTGGCTTCAAACACGGTTATTGGATTTGATGATTGGTCTAATAAACAGGCTTATTTGTCTCTAGATAACAGCTTCCCAAACCTTAGTAGCAGTCGCGTTGTGAATAGACCTTTGACTTTGCAGGGCTCGAATTGTGAGGTGATTCATCAAAATCAGGTAACTTCAAATGTGGGTGCGAGTCCTCAGAACCTTAATCTCAATTTTAGGGTCTCGGGGCAATCCGATCATATTCAATTCGTTGAGTCTCAAAGCTCACTCAGGTCAGGATTCTCTGGGAGTGGACAGAGGCCGGTCAGTGGTGATACACACTCGATTGTTACGCCTGATAATGGTATTCATGTGATGGGAGATAGTTCTAGAAAATTTGGCAGTTTAAATGACGCGTGTCGATTGCCATTGAAAAGAAAATTTCTTGACGGAGATATTGGACAGTCCTCTACCAGTGGAAGTGCGAGATCCTATCAGCATGCTGAAGGTAGTAGCTGGTGTCCGATACATGTGGATAACTCAGATAGTGATTCAAACATTGTAGCGTCTCAAACACCCGTTTATGGAATCTCTCCTATCGGCATTGTCTCAGGAAGTATGCCTGATGCGAGCCATGTAGAAAACAGGAGAAACAGTACGAGAAATCATCGACTGAGGTTAAGCTCCGCCGTTCAACACTCTGAGCATGTTCATATTGATTCAGTCGACAGTGCTTTCATGCCTTCCGTTGATAGCGGACTGCAACACCCTGATGCAACTTTCCCAAATTTGTTATCTTTCACGCCAGTAGTGGCGAATCAGCAGACACAGCACACGTCAGCACATGTTGTGCTTCCCCGAAATGGCCATTCATATAGACGGAGTAGAGGTTCAAGTTCAAGATCTAACTCATCTGGTATTGTCATTCGTGAACGGGGTGATGCGTCGAATGCTGATGCTACCTTGAGAATGTCGAGGCAGTTGTTCGAGCGTCGTATGCGAGCACACCAATTAATTCAAGGGTCGCAAAGGCATTTATCTGTGTCTCATGGAAGCAGCGGTGCCTCTGCTGCTAGCCTCCTAACTGATCTCAATCCTTCCCTAGTTGCAGCCCCAGCTCTAAATTCTGAACCTAACACTAGTGCCAATATGCCAGCTGGACGCACATGGGGTCCTGGGCACAATTTTTCTTCAGGACAAAGGATCGCTGAAATCGTAAGGAGGTCAGTGGTTGTGGCTGGCGGATCTGATCATGCAAGATCAGGAACCAATCGGTCCCTGCCAATTTCGGGTGCTGCATCTTCACGTCAGCCGATTTCTGCATCTGGAATAAACAGCCAAGGAAATCAACTTGCACAAAGAAGATTGGCACTGCTGATGCAGAGGCGCAATAATGGCTTGCCTGGTGCTCCATACTCTTTGCAGAGTCTTGGTGCTGCAGGTGACGAACGAAGCCGACTTTTATCCGAGGTTAGATTCAAAATCTTGCATCATTTACATACCATAGAAGTTAAATTAGATGAAATCAAACCTTATTAGCTCCCCATGCTATCCATTTTTTTGCTCTTAGTCTTCGATACCTCTCACGGAAGCATTTAGATTTCACTTTTCTTTGGAGGCTTAAAGTTCTTGTGTCGGCTCATTAATTATCTTCTGTAACTTGTTAAATTCAGATCTGGAGTGCATTGGACAGCATGCGGAGAGGGGAACCTTTGAGACCGGAAGTAAGGAAAATGGAACTCCCATCTCAATTAATATTGCAATTTTGTGTTTCTCTTCTTTTTTGCAAATTTGGATCTTAATTCAAGGCTTATGCTCACATTATGATCCTAATCTATCAGGATATGATGATACTCAATCAGTCCGGACTATTTGGAATGGCTGCTGATCTGCATGATAGACATAGAGACATGCGGCTGGATGTTGACAACATGAGTTATGAGGTGTGCAATGTTTATCATATTACTCAATCATCGTGATTCCTTTTCTATTAAGTGTCATTCTCTTCATTTGATATGATCCTGCTTATTTTGTAGGAACTGCTTGCACTGGAAGAGCGAATAGGAAATGTGAACACAGGACTAACAGAAGAAGCCGTGATGAAGTGCCTCAAGCAGTGCAAGTTTGCACCACCAACAACTATTACGGAACCAAGCGAAGAAGAAACTGAACCATGCTGCATTTGCCAGGTAATAAAAACACTGCAACTTTCATTTTTTCAGGACTCTTTAATATCTAGCGGCTTACATAAGTTTGATTCATATTTTCAGGAAGAATTCAGCGAAGGTGAAGAACTTGGTATCCTCGACTGCGGCCATAACTTCCACACAGTCTGCGTCAAACAATGGCTGATGGTGAAGAACTTATGCCCCATTTGCAAAACCACTGGGCTTGCTTCAAAGTGAAGTTTCACATATCTTTATACTCAGCCCAGTCTACTGATATTCAAAGATTGATTCACATTGTACTATTTCATTTTCTTGTAGTGTAACATTTATGGGATTTTTGTTCCATCATTAACATCATAGGAATTGTGATGCTGTAAAGCTCACTTTAACAATCCCTTTGTTCTTCAATTCCATAGTGAATTGCTTCATTTCTTGCCAAGTACACTACGTTATTTTGATTCTTAGGTGATGTAATATTATTTGAGTTAGTTATATTGACGATTGAATTTGACTTTTTTTATATATTTAAAGTTTCTGTATGATTTTTAGTAATCAACAATAATTTAGTTTTACATTAAAAATAATCGTAAATTCCAATAATCATTGATTTTCTCGATAGCGGTTATAATGGGCACAATTCATAGAGATCGTATACATGATATCTATTCTAATCATTTGAAGCTCTAGTCACAACAACGGACATCCAACCAATAATCCTTCCACATAGATGATCAACGACGCGAGGGTGACAGCGACGAAGGCAAACTTCCAAGGAAACAACGAATAAATGGCGAAGAGCCTCCACGCATAGGTGAATGGGGCGAAGAACTCGAGCGCTCTTGATTACTAGACCATGACCATGACTATCAGGCCACCACCCCTTCTGCAATAATCATTGATTTTTGAAAATTAACTCTCAATTTTTTTAATATTTAGAAATATTTAAAATTTAAAGAATATTTTTTATTTATTTATGACATTCGAGTTAAGTTCTAGAGAGACATAAAAATATTCTGAGACATAAGGACGTAATCTTGGCCGTTGATTTGATTAATTCGACGGTTGAGATTGAAGTTGGTTTTTTATTAATTGGGTGGTTGGATTTACAAAAAATACGGGCGGTTGGTGATTGATGGTTATCAATATCAACCGTTGAATTTATAAAAACCAATAGCTGAGATCATGTCCTTCCGTCTTACAAAAAGTTGTATGTCCTTCTAGAACCTTTCACTGTCACATTCAATTAAAACTTTAACATGATTTTTAGCTACAATAAATTTTCTTCATTAAATAAGTTAAAATTAAACCACAATAATTATAAATATCCGATATTATTTGGACTGCAATTGGTGAACGGGAATATGAAAATATCTCCCACCACCGAAAAAATATCTCCAAGTCATCTGTGTCCACGAAATCTCGACACGTGTCCTCTTCCAGAAGCGTATAAAAGACTCCCTCCCAATCTCCAACTCGCGTGCGACTGCGATCGCTTAGTCGACGACGACTGAAGGCGCTATGAAGCAGTCCAACGGTGACTGGCCGATTGCGTCAGGCTATCCCGATGACGGCGATCAAGAAGAGACTTCCAAGGTTAAGATTTTCCGCGGTTAAAATGAATTTGAATTTTGAATGTTGATAAAATTTCTGCTGCTGCGTAATTTCATTGCGTTTTGGTTGATCGATAGTTGAGTTTTTGGTAGGGTTTTTTTGAAATAGAAATGTATTAACAGAAGGCAACTTGTTCGAAAGGACGCCATTTTTTGTAATGAGTATTACATTTGAAGATTCATTTTTGGTGGAGATGAGTTGTTGTTTGTTAGTTCAGTTGTGAATTTGTAATGGTTTGCGAATGCTGATGGAGCCATCATGTGAAAGGAATGTGTGGAGTAGGTTGATGGGAGAGGAATGTTTGGTTTTGTAAGGAGTCAGAATATGTGCTTATAAAGGCATTTAGGTGTTTTAGGTACTCCGAAAGTTGTATGATTCTATGGATACAGAATAATAAGAGTTTTGAAAAAGTTTCCATTTTTTCTTGTTGAGCTTCATGTCACAATGCGTTAAATCAGGTCACGTAAGACCAGGATAACATGTGTTGCAGTGTGTAGATATGTAGAGTAGGTGATCAGCATGTTTGTGACATGTTGTGGACTTGTGAGGCATCTGCTTTCTGCAAAGAGAGCATTTTTTGTTGAGTATTACTATTATTGTCCAGTTTGACATTGTATCATTCAACTAAGATCACATAGGGTGGTCCTATTTGTTGGCATGGTATATAATTTTGGAGGGCATTCCACTTTGTAGCGTCATTACTAAAATGTAATCTGTGCCCGTACCCTGTACTTCAGTCTGACACTTGTTTTTCAGGAGACTTTTGCGGAGCCTTTCTCAACAGAGTGGACAAACGAAAAACATAGTTCGTACCTCAAATCCATCGAAGCATCATTTGTGGACCAGTTATATAGCAATATGGGGTTGCCTGGTTTTGAAACGCCTAGGAAGCTCTCCACTGAACCAAAACTACATTTACGTAGCAGTGTCAGAACCACAGCTGGACAGGTTCAAATTAATTTCATTGTGAAGTTTGTCCTATAGCTCCCCTTCAAATTAATTTCATTTTTATTTACAGTTCAAAACTCTTAGAGGCAGCTATTGGCAGAAATTCAATGTTGGCAAAAGTGACCTCCGGCCAGATGGAAAAAACACCTCATATGATATCTTATCAAATCCATGGATTAGGCACTACATGCAGTCAGAAAGACATCATGTTTCCTCTGTTTGTCCAGGAAAAGCGGCTGCTTTGGAGCAGGACATAAACTCAAGGGGTAAAGCTGCATTGCCTCATAGATTCAATAGAAGTTTGAAGATATCAAATGCAGGACCCAGTAATTCACATAATCCTATTTTCACAGATAATAATACAGGTATCACCTATTTTATCTTCCCATATAATAAATCTTGTTAGAATATTATCACTGTAGTGTTTTGGTTTCAATCCTGGACTGAGACCTGAACTAGCATATATGTTTTATGATCCAGATGGAATACCAAAGATATCTGTTACTTGTATCTGAATCCATACATTTTAATTGTAGGCATGCTTTGTACTCATAGAAACACAGCGTCACATGATTGCTGGAACATAAATAAAACTACTTCTAAAAGACATTGGGGAAATATGCTTCATCATTTCATCCTATGTACTTATATTCACAATTTATTGGCTACTGTTAATTTCTTCTGGAATTGTAATGCATTTATATAGATATTATATAACGAGTCCATAATGTACAAAATATTCTTGCAGAGGCATCAGGCCAGAATTTTGAAAACGAAGATGTTATGGAAGAGAAATCTAGCTGCTTGTGGAGCCACCAACAGGTGAAAACTCGGGCACCAATGAATGATTCTACAAACAATTATCAGGTAAGATGTATTAATTATTTCCTTTTAAGAAGTTGGGAATTCACTTAGATCTTATTATGTATATTTCTGAATTTCAGTTAGAGCCTCGATACAGTTTTAGCTCCAAGTGTTCCTTTTGAGAATACACAGAGAGCTAAAATTACAGCTTCGGAAAATATGACAAGATTTAGAGGCTTTTTTATAGCATCACTAGTCTTTCTTTCTTCACAATCGACAACATTATCAAATTCTACAAAACTCAGACACTCAAGGCTCTGGTTCAACAGTTACAAAACTGGCGTATCAATCTTTCGGCTAGACGCTTCTACATAAATTAGTCATTATCTGTTGTCACTTGTCAGGTAATTTTAGTCTCTTGACCAGCCGCTTGTTTGGACTTCAGATCATCAGTAGTTTTCTTGCTATCTGGATTATATTATTACTCACCTGATTACCACGGCGCCAATGAACTGCTAATTGAGTTCAGGTTTTTTATTGTGTCACATCTAAAAGTAATTTTATTCGAGTGCTGCTTAGTTTACTGCAGCTGGCAGGATATAAACCACGGGTTCAAAACATTGATCAAGTCTACCGACCTACGCAGAAGTTTCTATTCGTATGTTGTATTCTTGTATTCAGTATATGAACAGAACAATAGCACATAACACTGTAGTGGAATGATCCAGTTATCTTTGAAAATATTTGGCACTGAAAATATTCTGTCTTAAATAATGCAGGTTTTCTCTCATATACATTCTCTATTGACCATTTTCTGGTGTATAATTCTCCCTTCCTTTTCAGCTTTCTCTTTGTACATCAGAAAAGTAGATTCGAAGACCTAGAAAGATGTCACTAGATAATGAATGAATGGAATACAGCTTCAAGTTATGACAATAACGTACGTCCTCACTGACTTGACTACCCATCCCTAACCGAGTCACATTTTCGACTAATCTATCAACGTGAAACTACGTTCCATTCATTCCATATACCATGGAATTTATTCGATACAAGTGCATCCAAAACTCAAAATATATGGTCAATAAAGTCACTTAAAGTTGCATGAATCCTCTCCCCTCAGAGCCATAAATCAGGTCATTAGTTGTATGAATAGAGCTCTCCATTGGCAAACAATAATGTGCAAGTGAGTTTTGACAGCTATAAAGCATGATAATGACTTTGGTCCCATACTATTGTTTTTCTCATGTTAATTGAGAATATAATTTAATTCAGTAATAGTCATATGCACCATCAGACGTTGGTTCTGTCGACAATGAAGTACCAAAATATCTTATAACACACACAACACTGACGCAAGCCAAGTTTAGAGAGATTACGTGTTTCGTTTCTGACTTGGTGTATTTGTTCATATGGATACAAAATAGATGAAGGAAGTCAAATTGATGATGTGGGGAAAGGGATGGACATATGAGAGTTGACTACTTAATATAAAAATATATGAAACATATCGTGAAGGTAAACTTCTATAGCTTCGTGTAGATAGGGTTATCTGTATAACACCTTCGTTCTCTGTATGGATCTTTTATCGCAAGCATTGATCTCTCTAGAGAAATAATATGTTGACCTATTCGTCCCAATCAGGAGTGAGCAGGTCTTAGGTAAGACTTCAGAGCACTCACTAGCCCTAGCTTGTTCAATCTGTGTGCCCTAGCTTGTTCAATCTGTGTGCTCCACACTAACACTGCATTGGTACAATTACGTTGCATGTTTAGAAAAAAGTTGTCTACATTTTAACTACAAACGTGATATCCAAATTCTCTACTAAACAACGTAGTTTTAGTTCGTTATTTGCAATATCAAATCATATTTATTATTGAGATTATTTTTGATCACCACAGTTGTCTTCGTGAAGGTACTTTTAATATGTATTGCCCCAATAAACCTTGATGTAAATAAGGTAGATTATGTACATAGTTCACAGTTGGTTGTTTTTCTAAGCTATTTGACATTGCTATCATAGAAAGTTTCCAAATCAATTGACATGAACCATTAAGATTGACGTTATAAACACTAGCAAACCCAAAGCTATATATCATTTGATGTGAAATACAGCATTGACCTAGCAATTCCCAACAAAGCAAGGATTAATATTGTTATAGCATTTGAAACACATTAAAAAACATCATAGACGTTGTGAATCGACAACATTGACTTTGTATACCATAGCAAAGCCAACAGCTATTGCACCTATAGCATTTGAAAAAAACTAAAACATTCAACATGAATATTCAAAATTAAACTAATTTACAATTAAAAATATAACTTAATTTAAATTAAATCCTCTTAAATGGTGACACGTGCTAGAATCTAAGGTCAAACAGTCACGCAAAGGGATACACTCACGTGCGGAGAATAATGTTCAAAATGATGACGAGGATCCTCTACGTGTCGGAAGACATTAGAGTTCATCGATTTAAAGATGGACGCGTGGCAAAGAAGTTTGACTTGGGAAATTGATGAATATTCTGTGTTGGTTGTCTCCCATGCATGATTGTGTTGTGTCCCACGTTCAACTCTTGGAATTTACTTTTTCATGTTGACCGAACCAAAAATGTGAGGAAAAAGTCAAAAGCCTTTTGGAACAAAAAAGTTCAACTTAAAGCAAGCTCGATTTATATCGCATGTTACATATTTGGGCGAATAAAAATGATTGAAGAATTTGTTTGCAATACGTTTACATTGTTTTATAAATGGACGATCAAAATGACATTATTTTGAAATAAGTTTTGTTATATGCAACTTACCGGTATCGTTTTTCCTTTTTTTATCTTAATTTTAGGTGTTAAAAATTAGCAATCAGGTGATATTTTGATGAATTTCTTAGATATGCAAGCAGAGGATTTGAACCTTTGGAGAATTTTTTGATAAAAAACACACTTGCATTTTCCTATTGAAATGGGTGCACCTTAAATGGCGCTTGTATTAAGAAAACAAACATCATTCAAATTCAAGGAAAGACGGGAACATGTTTGACGTCTAAGTATTCAATGAATGAAAAATTTGCTAGATTTTGTTAGTTGTTTGTTACATTCAGTTTACGGGTCGATAATGCGCATCAAAACACAAAAAGGGTGATTTCAAGCAAAATAAAGTCAAGATCTTTACTTTAATTTGCTAGAAATGTCTATGTTTACATTGATGATAAAACATGTATTACTTTCCTTTAATGAGGGCATAATTTATCAAGTTATTTTTCTTATTATTCAAAGAAATTGTTCATTTTAAAATGTCAATTTCAAAATCAGTACTGTGAACATCCACATGAATTTCATTTTTTAAAAATAGCTTCATAATTGTAGTTTAATTTGATGAAAGGCATATTTTTGGGTCCTAAAGGTTTATAACATTTTTCACTATTTTGATTTATTAATAAACACAATTGGAAAAAACAAGCTCAAAGAAGTATCATGAAATAAAATCTGGATTGTGCATGTGCATGCATTTCTACTGTTGATAAATAACACATCATCAGTCAAACAACATTATTCAAATATTAGAAATTTCTTGTGAAGATCATATTTATCACTAGCTGGCACTTAGACCAAATCCTTTTGTTAATCAACAAACACATGTGTATGATTTTTCATAAGACATGATTTAACAAGCCATCAATAATCCAAGAAAGTGGCATTGCATGTGACTTGTGATTCGATTGGCAATCGATTAGAATAATTATTTTTATCTATTAAGTATGAAAGTAAAATAAAACATGTCAAGTTTTAAACAGAAAAAAGTCGTAAGACATCTTTTGATGTATCTTAATGTCAACATGTGGCTCAAATTTCGATGACAGAAAATCTAGAAGAGAACAGTGAATTGCATTTTTACAGTTGGAACAAGATATTCCGATGTCTTTTGTCATTTGATGATCACCAATTTTTCCAATTGATAACTAACTAACAATACTATAAAATTCCTCAAAATAGCATAAAAATCAATAAGTAAATATTTTAGTTCGATTTTGTTGTGAATTTTTAAACTTGTCGTAAAGATGGCTATTAGTAGCATTGCGGCTCAATCGAAATGTATTTGCTAAAGTTTGTTGCAACAATTTTTGATTTAAAAGGAAAAAGAATATTTATCGAATTTAATAAGTCACAATATTTTGAATTTAATTAAGGACAGCCGTTTTTGGAGATTTCGTGGTTGTATGGATGATCTTTCTTGACCAAAAGTCACACGTGGATATATGTTTGTCCTAGCCATATTAAAAGACGATGATGTAAAATTATGATTTGATTGTCTATAAAGTATAACAAGTAAAAACGACGCAAAAAGTAGGGTTTGTCTTCGATACAGAGGAAAAGTGTTACTAAGCCATTTGACGGTTTTATTCATTTCTCGTATTGATGTAGTAGGATTTGTTTTCGATACAAATCAATTTTTTAAAAGTGAAAATTTAAAACTACTAAAATCGCGATCAAACAATTCAATGAATGTAATTATGATATTACTTGGTCATCATTATATTATCAATTAATATAAGAGGCGCACTTGTAAATCCATTATTTATATAAATCAATAATGATTTATTGAAAGTGCAGTAATTTTTTTAAAATGCATTACAATATTTTTTAAAAAGTGCATAATTGTTTAAAAGTGCATTTCAAAAATGCATCAAAATTTTAAAAATTGTATGCAAACTATGTAATGCACTTTTAAAAAACGATTTAATGCATTTAAAAAAATATTGTAATGCATCTAAAAAATATATTTTACAGCACTTTAAAAAATATATTGTAACGCACTTATTTTAATGCACTTTTAAACATTGTATATGTAAAAATTATTTTAATAAATTAAGATGGTTGAATTTGACGGATGAATATAAATCTAATATGTTGGATTATTAACAATCAACTGTCAAAATTCTGGCCAACATCATAAATTTATGTGTCCTCCATCAAGTTTTTCCTATAAAGCTTCTTTGAAATGCTTCGTGCGTGGTTAGATTAGAAAAAGTGGTTGTAATACTTCGTGAGAGGTTAAATTTTTTTGAGAGGGTTAAATTTTAGAAAAAATAGCGGGTTGATTTCGGAAGTTTTATTTATTTCAAAACTGATTCCTCATTTATTTAAAAATCAACGAAATAGATCATATTTCAGCGCCTCACAACTATTTAACGATAATATGACATACTTTTATTTTCTTTTACATGACAACTATATACTTTTTTTATGAAATTAATTAATGAATATACATTGGACACGGAGGATCCTCCTATCTTGGTAACCTCTTCCCTTCTTCCACACTCCTATAAATACCTTCTCCTACCACCCACAAACCACAATCAGCTAAATCTGAAACACCAAACGACAAACATCACACTCTCAAATTTTCAAGCTCTCTCTCTCTCCCTCTTTATATCTCTCTAAGTCTCTCTCCCTCCCTCCATCCTTCTCAAGGCCAAACAAGCATATACATTTCAGACGCACACAAAGCTAATTAAAGTAGCTAGTGATCAAGTTTCAAGTGTGTGCGTGTTCACACTTTCTAGAGGTCGATAGCTATGGAGTTGGCTGCATACCTCTTGGTGTTCATCCTTACTATTCTCATCTTTGCATCAATTTCAAGGATAAGAAGCCTTGAGAATAGAGTTATTAGAGGTAAGCTGCCTCCTGGTTCAATGGGTTGGCCTTATATTGGGGAAACCCTACAACTCTACTCTCAGGACCCAACTGTCTTCTTTGCCTCTAAACAAAAGAGGTATTTGATATATTCCCATTTTCAAGTTCCAGACATATATATACCTGCGTTTCACTCTTAGCTTCTAAACAAAAATAATTGACTCTCATATTTCTTTTTGATCAGATATGGAGTGATTTTCAAGACTCATATTCTTGGGTGTCCTTGTGTCATGTTGGCTAGTCCTGAGGCTGCAAGATTTGTGTTGGTAACCCAAGCTCATTTGTTCAAGCCAACATATCCCAAGTCCAAAGAAAATTTTATTGGACCATCAGCCCTTTTTTTCCACCAAGATGAGTACCATGCACAACTAAGGAAACTCGTCCAGGGCTCCCTTACACTTAACTCCCTTCGTAATATGGTTGGTGATGTTGATAGAATTTTCTCATCTTCGTTGGAGTCTTGGGCTGGTGGTCACGTAGTCAACACATTTTACGAGCTGAAAAAGGTTTACATAAGTATTTTTATTTTCATAATTATATTTGGGTAAACAATATATACATACCTCAACAGTAACAAAATTATAGTATCAATAGTGTCTTTGCGTCTATAATTTTGCTTTGCTTCTCTTGCAGATTTCTTTTGAAGTCGGTATGCTGGCAGTATTTGGAGGAAACCAATACACTCACCAGTATAAAGAAGAACTCAAGGAAAACTACTCCATCCTGGAAAAGGGTTACAATTCATTTCCAACCGTTATTCCAGGAACTCTCTACCAGAAGGCAAAAAAGGTAACCACAAAATATGGATCAACTAGTAAGCGTTCGTATAATTATCTGATGAATTAAAATTTACACGCTGCAAATCAATGTGAAAAAAGGCAAGAAGAAGGCTGAGCACGATTTTGGAAGAGATAATAAAGCTAAGAAAGGAGAAAAGACTTGTTGAGAATGATCTTTTAGGTTCACTTTTGAACTATAAGAGTGCAAATGGTGATGTTCTTTTGGATAATCAAATTGCGGATAATATTATCGGAGTTTTGTTCGCTGCACAAGACACAACAGCAAGTGTCATGACTTGGACAATCAAGTTCCTGCACGACAATCCTAAAGTTCTAGAAGCTGTCAAGGCGGAGCAAAATGCAATACTTAAAATCAACAATGGAGGTCCACTAAATTGGAGTCAGACAAGGGAGATGCCACTTAGTCATAAGGTATAGGAATGAGTCATGTCCCACATAAATCTGAACCACAGTTACCATATCAATATCTAAAATAAGCGAGCTACTATCTTAATCTACACAATTACAAATCGGATAAATCAACTTGAATTTGTTCATAGGTTGTTTTGGAGAGCTTAAGATTGTCAAGTATAATATCATTCCTATTCAGAGAAGCTGCTGTTGATGTAGAGTACAAAGGTATATATCTATCTAGCTATAGTACTTTATTAATCAGGGCTGATGCTCTTAAAAACTTCATTCCTTGTACAATCATCCTTGAAAATATTGTTTGATTAGGGGATTTTTTTTTACATAGGATACCTTATTCCAAAGGGTTGGAAGGTAATGCCATTATTCAGGAACATTCATCACAATCCACAATTCTTTTCTGATCCACACGAATTTGATCCATCAAGATTTGAGGTACAACAATAGAATCTTCTATTCAAGCTTTATATATAATGCTTTGATCAGCTTTTGAATATTCACCACATTTACCAATAAATGCATTTTTGGTATATATTTTACAGGTTGCACCGAAACCTAATACTTTCATGCCATTTGGTAACGGAGTTCATGCTTGTCCCGGAAATGAACTAGCCAAATTGGAGTTACTAGTAATGATTCACCATCTAGTTACCAAGTTCAGGTACATAGTACGGCCTCTTCATTCACGCATGGAAATTCCATGATGTCACATTAAAAACATAAACCCTAGACTTTGTCTACTTTACGTAGTTTACAGACATAATGATAAAATCATCGTCTTGCTTGATATTTAGGGATTTGAATGGCTGCTAGCTGTTTCTAAAATGGACCCAAACAGATGATGTTTTCTTGGTTTCTTATGTGAGATTGTGATGTTGTGTTCCACAGGTGGGAAGTGGAGGGATCAGACAATAGGATTCAGCATAGCCCATTTCCAGTACCAGTTCAAGGACTTCCAGCCAAATTTTGGAAACAAGAATCAATATTTGATCAATAGATGCCAAACTCACTAATAACAGACAACCCAAAGGGTTTTAGGTCTTCTTATCTTCATTATTGTCGTTGTTGTGATAATCATCCTGCATTTTCTACCAGTCACTTGGTAATGCATCTCTAGAATTTTTATGAGGTCAGAGAGAATGTATTTTAACCTAGATAATTACTATTACTTAATGAAGATATGTCCTCATTTATCTCATATGTTGATTGTCCGAATCACCAACCCTAGCTACCGATCAATGAAACTTCTCAAGTTGGATTTTTTTGTTTGTTTTTTAAAGAGTAGAAAACTCATCTCTTACATAAAAAGCTAAATCTTACAGTATTTTTAATGCATGCAGTTCAAAGTACTTGTTTAGCCAAGTATATATAACTAGAGGTTTGCTCATGAGGATTCATCTTTTTTGATGGACTTGTGAACCTCACTTTGCATTCGTTGATTACATTTCATCAATAGCTGAGATTGTATTACGCCATTGCAATGTCACGTGCAAAACATGTGCAACTCACATGTCTCATTAATATGATGGCGCAATAATCTCTTGCATTGACAAAATACAATCAACGGATGCAAAATGGAATTTACGAATCCATCTAAAAAGATAGATATTTAATGAAACTCTCATTAAATATCTATCTACAGCTCATTTAAAAGAGAATGACAAATGAGTGTGATGGAACTATATGATGCCCAATGACTTGTCTTCATCACCAGCTTGGAGAATCAAAAAGATCTTCCTTCTCATTCTTACTTAACAAATACTTACATCACAATGAACTAATGTTTCACAAGTCTCTCTCTAATATAATTCACTAACCTTGCAATATGATTGGAGCTTTAGTGGCAGCTGAGAGGCCTTGCAATATGATTGGAGCTTTAGTGGCAGCTGAGAGGCCTTGCAATATGATTGGAGCTTTAGTGGCATCTGAGAGGATGAGATAGTTACCAGTGTTTGAAATGTGATTGGCTACTTGGATATATACAAATGAATAATGACAAGTCAAATAATGTACGTTAGGTTGAAGGGCATTTTATGAGGACAAGGGGTAATTGTAATGTCGACCATAATTGGTGCATTCTTACTATTTGTTCTTGCTATTGGGGACCAGTTGCAAAGATGTGGATGTGGCTATCAGAAAATGATCACAACTTATGCCAGAGATGAATAATTGAGAAGAGCCAAAGTTAGAAACCATTTCTGAAAATAGTTAAAAATGAGTACTTATACTATAGATTTTTCTAGTTCATTCCTTCAGTGTATAAGGGTCGTGGGAGACTGGGAGTCAAGGTTTGTTACTTGTATACTGGCAGTATTCAGTTTCTGGTTGTTCAGGACAACACCTCATAAAACATAAGTAAATTGAACAAATCTAACTCAGACATGCCATTTTACATTCAAGTTCAGGCTCCAAAAATAAGAGGAATTTAAGATAATAATATTTTGTACTGATTGACAACCTTACAATCTTCAGACTTAAATCATATTACATTTATACATCGAATGACTGACCTCTAAGCCTCTGTTATTTTTGCAAAAGGAATTTTAATTACTATTGACTGGATTTCAAAAACAAAGATCCATATACTCTTTAGTGTTTTGAGGAATGATGCACGCCCACATATATGTGAGTATTTCCAACTCCGCTTTATGACTTCTGTAGAGACTATACACAATACACAGACACACTCTCTGTCAAATAATGTAACATGAAGTACCTGGGAAAGGGAATGATCATTAAACATCATAATCATTTCAACTGAAAGAATGTATTTAATGCAACATAGCATAATGAATAAGCGAAAAATCTATGAAGAATCAACACTTTTCCTTGTACCATCCCAAACTTTTTGACTCTATTTTTCTCCAAGAATATCCAATGACATCAAAGACTTGCAAGTTCACCAGAATCTGATTCTTATCGAATGACAACATTATGATCTATATCCCACCTCAGTTACCTGATATGTAATAAAAGCTGATGCACTTAGAACGTGGTCTTGATGCCAACGCTATTTGAAATGTAGTAGTGGGCATGGGATGGGCACATTTGTTGTCTACAGTGTCAGAACAGATTTTGTATATGCTTCATTTATGATGATCAGTACCTCTATAGGATTTTGCTACTGGAAATGGCCTCCTGAAGTTCTGCTCATCTCCGACAAATTTGTAATATACAAAGTTACAAACTCTCCATAACCATACAAACAGTACTCGCTGTCAGATGCTTTCACTGGTTTTCTACAAGTTAATAGCTTTGACACAATGATCGATGCTGCATTGTCCAAGGAAAACACCAAGTCAGATATTTATACAAAGGAAAATATCTGTGAAGTGTCGACTTTCTAGCCAGATAATTCTTAGAAACTAAACCTATCGTTATCATTTTTATTAGAAACGGGAAACCTTGTTCAGTGATTTTCAGACAAGAGATATGTTATCAATCCAATGTGGACAACCTTTTACAGCCATTCTTTAACTAATGCAAAGCACGTGATAAAACAATATTAAACAAATGTATGCAATTGAAAGTCCAATGTATGTAAAGTATATTTTGCAAGAAGTTTACTGTTACTCTACCATCAAGTGTTACGGGATACTCAGCCCTCTTCAAGGAACCTCCTTTAATTCCTTTTCTATGTCTACCTATCAAAGATAAGGAAATGTGTGACTCTTCAATCATGTAGACAAGACAAAAAAGAAGAAAAACAGAGCACTGTGGATGAGAAAAATAATATAGGAGGTATCACAAACCTTTCGGAAAATAGATTGGGCAGTGGCGTTTCGAACGTTTTCTAAAACAAACAATAGAAATGTGAAAGAAATCCTACATTCCCTACTTTGGTAGACATGGGAAGTGAGTATCTGTTTTAGATAAACAACTGCAAGGCACACATTCAGACTCGAAGCTGTATTTCTAAATTCAAGTAATATTTGATGCCACCAATTCGTACAACTTTATCCCTTTTCACAGTATAACTTTCCCGATTGTAGTAAACTTTTATCAAAAAATTGGAAGCTTCCATCTTTTGATACAATACCTACCCAACAAGCTACCTATCCTCAACAAACTAAGCTACCACACTCCGCACCTCAACTTATATTAACATATCAAAATGCACACAGACGAAAAGTTATATGCATATTCAATTAAATTACCAGGTTAAGATTAATTTGCACAACATTGGCTCCACTCCTCAACTGTCAACTCCATCTTCCTCAGCCTAACCTGCAAAGAATCACATAAATTTTTAACAAATAAAGTTTGAACTTTGAACTGTTCACTTCTTACACATTCTTACTAGACTTCTATACGCTTAGTGCTTCCTGCTGCTGGTGTGTTCTTCATGGGTTCGGTGAGGGATTCTAGGGTTTCGCTTTCTCAATGATTTTGATGATGTTGATGAGCTTTGGGAGCTGTGCGTTACGCTGGTGTTGGCCGTTGAGGCTTCAAAACGGGAGCGTTTAGATTCAGATTACAAAGGTGCAATCAAACCAACCCGGATTATTATTATTGAACCAAATATTCCATCAACGAGGAAAGAACGGATTGAACCGGGCTTTTTGGTTATTTTACCATTTTGCCCTCGCTAAGTCTTCCTCTAAACTCGGTCAACCTCTGAAACTCAAATTCCCAAATTTCAACTCAATTCCAGAAACCCTAGAAATGGAAGGATCGGTCATCGATTCATCAACGCACTCATTTTTCAATTCGATCTCACGATTGATCGGAGCATAGTCCATTGAGTAATTTTCTATCTTTGATCGATTACGCATGCCGCCCCTTTCGTTTTTATCATATTTACAATCAAGGGTTTGCTGACCCCAGTTGAGCAAGAAAAGCTTCGATCTTTACGTATTGTTTTTCAATTTTTGTTTCTTGAGTAGATTTATTTGATAGAATTTCATATTAGAATTAGGGTTTGAAGTTTTGCAAATTGTGAGGTTGAGAAATATGCTAGTTCGGTTGATCTGCGCTGTTGTTTCTGAACTGTTTTTATGATCAAATGTCAGGGACGAGAACAGGACTGTTGTGAAAGAATTAAGATATGACTGAGCGAAGTGCGAAATGGAGCGTCTTTGATCGCATCAAGTCATTCCCACCCACTCCTGAAGCGCTGATGGCTGAAATCAGCGCAGCTATATCAGCTCATGAATATGCATATTCTACTGCGATTCTTGAGTCCACGGAAATGTCTTCCAACTTGGAAGAAAATAAGACTAACAGCTCGAATAAAGTCTCTCCTCCTAAAACTGCTCATTATAGTGCTAAAATGGCTGATGAGGCTTACAAGGCTGGATGTGCTGCCTTAGCTAATGGAAAGCTTGATGAAGCTTTACAGTGTCTGAATGTTGCATTATCTAAATGCCCGCCTGAAAAAACTTCTGCCGTAGCCAAGCTTCAGTCTCTCATTTCACTTACATCTCAGCAACTCCGTAAATCTCCTAGCAATTAGTGCAGCTCCTTATCTCTCTTTTTCTCTTGCACAACATGTTTTTGATTTTAATCATGAAATTTCTGACTTTCTTTTTTCAAGTATTGTACATTTTAGTTCAAAAATACTTGACTTTTTTGGTATTTGAATTTTACTTTCATGATGGATGATGAGAAAAATATTTTACAGTACTCTGATTTTCACATGCAGCCATTCCTGAACTCAATGCTGAAAATAAAATTGTGCTCGTGTCAGTTATTATGATTTGTTATACAGGGGGGCATATATGTTGGAGGTGGCAGAATGCTCGTCTATGGTGCTCCTCCGTTCAGGACTATGAACACTGTCTGTGTCCATTCTGTATATGTTGAACTTACCACCTGAAGTGATGGATGCAGATTTGGAATTGGACTTTTGTATACTTTCGGGCTAACAGTAATCTGGTATGTTTCTTGAGAACCAAAAATTAGATAAAGTGCAAAATGCAACATGTTCACACACATATATTGTATACTTCAAATTTATGTACCTCATTATTCCTGAATCTCGGAGTACATGTATACATAGAGATCATAAGATATCTTTGTTTTGGAATTAGAAAGTCTCTTACTGCCGCTTTTCAAATCGGAGAAACATAAATAAAACGCAAGCTAACTTATCAATCTGAAATTCAGAGTCCTCCCATTCCAAGCATACTAAATGATAGTGATAATTGCAATTTTAATCAACCTTCAACTGGATTGACAATATGGCCAATGAATAGTACCACACCACTTACACTTTCTCTGATGGCGAAAAGGAATGGGTGATCAGCTACAAAGTCTATCTCACGCCGTCTGCAATTAGCAATGGCAGCACCTGTTGCAGCAGCAGCTTCCGTGCCTTCTTATTTACTTCGATGAATGATTTATGAAAAATTCCTGAGACAAAGAGATCATCCTCGCCAAGAGGGAAATCTACCATCTCAGTAAATCCTTGGTTGGGTTTAAAAGACGATGTCAATCCTAAATCTTGGAGAACCTTAGCGACATCTATATCAAACAATATCTTGAATTTTGGAATTAGAAAGGTTCCCATTTCCACTTTTCTCTTTGGAGTATGTATATTTATAAAATTAGACCCGGAACAGAGTTTTTCTGCAAGAGCTGGGAGACCCTCTTTAGTGTCTGGGAGAAAGATGGACATGGAAAATTTACGGTTGCCTTTGCGCGGCTTATACGGAAGCTGAAGTACTTTAAACCCATCAAATTCAGCCACAAATTGGTCCTTCCAACTGGTCATGAAGGGAGCTCTGACTTTGCCCCCATTTAGCAAATGGAAATCATGAAATCTGGTTGCCTTAGTGTCAAATTTTTCTTCCCAAACACCTTTGAAGTAGATTGCATTAGCCAAGATCAGGCTCGTCGAATTGTCAACTGAATTCGGAGGAAGGAGTCCCTTAATTAGGCCATTAGTTTCTTTAAATGCCCATGAGTTCACTTGTTGAACAACTTCAGCAGCCTTTAAAACACCAACAAAAGTTCAGCAATTGAAACAGTCCAGCTACAATTCTAATACTGACTACCAAGCCTTTAATTTAAAGGATAAAAGTGAAATTGTAAACACGACTTAGTCAGAAATATCAGTTGGATATCTCTCACTGAGAGAAGAAAAATGAACAACTGACTTTATTCTGGAAATCCACTCGCCCAGTAGTTGCTTTATAACCTTTTTCCACAACGTTCATGAATTCTGGCTTGAAGGGCGTGCTACAGTCAACCCAAGCACCATTCAGAAATGAGATTTTCGGGCCACCATCCGAAGAAGCATCAGCCAAGACAACTTCACTGAGATGAGCTGCCAGAGAGATGAGCTCATTGGTGTTTGATTTCAGGAACAACGCTAACTCATCATGTGTTTTCCCACTGGTACCAGCTGCAACCAAGCTCAGCATCACATGAATTGATGGAGGTGAGAATACAAAGTTCTTCTCCCTCGCTTCAACAGCCATCAACTGCTTAGCTAGTGAAAGGCCCACATCAGTTTGGTTGGCAACCATCTTTGGGCTTCCATTGATGCAAATTTTTCTTCTGGAAAAGAAGATGTCAAACAAGCTGCATATAAATAAATGCCTAGCTGTCCAATACTTAATAAATAAGAATACTTAGTGAGCAAGTGTTACCATTTCCAGGACTTAGTTACATAGTCCATTTCACATAGTGAGCAAATTCAGAAAGTTTATTCAGGATATTTTTTTAAAAGGGAACAATCACATGGCTAACAAACCTCATCTAACCAAATCGAGATTGTCACGCAACTCCTACGCGCATTTCTTCCAAATATTGCACAGGCTTTGGTAGTGAAATCCGACATGTAGCCAACCAAGCCATAGTTGTTTCTTCCAATTTCCAACTCTTGATCAGCTGATTGATCAACATATTCTATTTACATTCAAATCAGAATCACAGTTCATAAATCCTTACATTTCAAAAAAGAAAAAAAAATCTCAAATCAATTGCATTCAAATCCGTTTACTTCAACTTGAATTGAGCAATTTGAATTATCTAGGGCACAAAATACAATTGAAAAACGGGAAGCGATTATCAGACCTTATTTTGGTTTGACGAGTCATTCACAGCGAGCAACGAAACGCGATCGGGTGTGGATGGACGGAGTTGCGGAGGAGGAGTTGAATTCGTTGACTGCGGCGGAGAAGAGGTGGTTGCCGACGAAGAGTGCCAGAGTCTGATCGGCGGTTGACAGTTGCCTAGTAAAACGATGACGTTTCCAGTGTAGTATCTCAAGCGAGCCTCTTCCCTCCTTATACCTTAATGGGCTGAATGCTTACAACGGCCCAATATACTAAACATGAAGCTGGGCTCTGGGTCCGAGGGATAAACACGTATGTATGGCACGTCTACGGAATATTCGGAGAATCTATTACTAACCGCGTTAAACTTAATCATTATCCCTAATATTTGAAACTCGGCCCAGTTACAAGCCTTTCATCTAACCGTACGTCTATTTAGCACCGCTTAATCTCAGCCGTTGAAATACTAATATAAATATCCAAACCCTAGATATTTCTTCGCATCCATCCTTCAAGTCGCCGCCGCCGCCGTTGTCCATGACGTGCCTATTCACCTGCCTTCATCAATCGATTTCCTCCAGATCTCTTTTCCCTCGGTTGTTCCTAGCGTCTTCAGGCTACGGAATCGGCTTGCTTCTTTCAAGATCTTCGCGTTGATACCGTTCTAATGGATTCAATCTTTATATGCAGTGTTTGATAATCTGGCCGCATCTCCTGCTCGATTTACATCCTATGACAGTTTTAGCCAGGTAAGGTTTGACTTTGATAGCAATCGACGTTCATCAACCAAGATTTATGTCGTGCCTTGTTTAACCTATTCCGTCGTGTAGGTATGCTGGAGATGGCTATGGATGGACGATGCTCGGACGCTGCAGATCGTATTCCTTATAATTATTGGGTGAGATGAGTTTAATTTAGCAAGACGCATTGATTTATGTTGTAGAGTTCTTGTAGCGGTCTGGCCTTGCCAAGTTGGGTGCGCTCGCTTGGCAGGTCAATAAGCCTAATAAAAGAAACAATGTTTTGGTTTCTGAGGGGAGATGGCACGGGCTTTTACAGTTTTAAAAACATCCCGGCTCTCCCCTCAGATGTGTGCGTCTGCTTGCATTCTTTTTCTTTCGTTTTTAGCTCTCTACATTCCACTGCAACCAATCATACACCTTCGACTGACATTATATCAAGTTGATTCATGATTATATTGATTGCATCAAGGCGGCCAACAGGTATTACGGTAAGATGATTAAAAAAGCTAAAAAGCCACTATAATTTTATGTCCGAGTAATTTTAAAAGTCCAATTTACTGCTTGTTTTGCATTCCTGGTTTTCCGATACAAAATTAATGGATTAGCTTATAAATGTAGTTGAGAGGGCCAACTTAGGCCATCACACCATGTTGTTGGCTGAGAAATCAACTTAGCTGATATAATAATTCTAATTTTCTATTTGTAGTTTTTATTTTTATTTGTGGTCTACGGACATGAAATAGATTGTTACTGCATTATATTCTAAAGTATGTAGATTTATGGACCATAAGTAATCTTTGTAGTTATAGAGTTGTATATGAAATTGTGTGGTCTGTATAGGGCGGTTTTGTAGTATCTTTGTAATCTCTTGGATGCATGGAAGTTGCTATGTGGATAGTCTTGTTTGGGGGGAGAAGCAGTTGTGTTGATTATCTTGAACGAGAGGATGCAATGAGCTTGATGTGAGGAGGCTGCTGCACCGATGGTCTTGGATGCTAGTTGATCAGTAATGATCCTTGAAGTGCGGCCGTGAAGCAAGGAAGTTGATATGCCGATGATCCTTGAAGTTTGGAAGCTGGTGTGCCGATGGTCCTTGAAACACTGAAGCAGGTTAGCTGATGGTCATTGAAGCACTGAAGCTGGTGTGCTGATGGTCCATGAAGCTTGAAAGATGGTGTGCTGATGGTCTTGAAGCTAGAAAGATGGTGTGCCGTTGGTCCTTGAAGCGAGCTAGTCTTAACTCTTAACTATCATGAATATGCAAGGATCCAGAGATTCAAGTATTACTGAGTGGTCAGTGAAGTGTTATAATTAGTCGATATTTATGTGCAAGTCTTGCTCCCAAGTGTTGAAGCCAACTTGGGTTATTTATTGTGCAGGACATTGTACTAGATAGACTCCATAATTATGAGGCTGGAATTTTAGGAATCTGATATGCTGATTGCCTTTGAAATGAGTAAGCTGTTGTGGTTATGATTTTGATGCAAGAAAGCAGGGACGACTGCTTGTGGTACTCAGAGCGAGGAAGCAGGCGTGACAATGATCCTTGAAGCAAGGTAGCTGCTATGACAATAATAAAGGAAAGTCGTTTATCATGTTTTGTCAGACCTTGTTGATATTATGTGAAGGTCATCTGTTTAGTCAGATGAGCAAGCAATCATAATTGGTTAGTATGTTTCTTACGCAATGTTGGTGAATGCATTTTTGTAATTGTATGATTTTTAATCTTTTGAGATGAGTTTTTTTATTCTGTATTTGTCCCGCAGTATTTCTGCCTCTGCATAACCTTCCCAATGCTTTGTGAAACTCTTAGGTTGAAAATGAGTAGTCAGAATTTCTCAAGGCTTGTCTCAATGAAGAGACTGGGACGAAGGAAGAGATCTGTCTGAAGGCAGCTGGCATGGCTAATCAGAATTTATCATATGTACTGGGACGATTGTTAGTTTGTCAATGATACTCGTGGAACCATTAGCTCAAACTGGAAGAGCACTCTAGCTGATGATCAGTCTAGAGAGGATGGTGGTTCGAGTCCACCTGGTTCCTGATCTGTTATTCTGTATCAGACGTCATGCTTTCATCAGGCCCATGCGTCCGTAGACACAATCGTTGGGCTGGCCTTTGATAATGGTCTACTGTTCTCTATGATTGCTGTTTTAGGTTGCACTAGTTATCGGATAAGGTTGGGCTGTCCACCACCACCACCACCTCTGC
>QZGG01003012.1:0-28775 GCA_006409495.1 Sedum album
GTGTCCTGACAAAACATCTAGAAGTGTAGGTCGGAGTAGTATATCTAGGGAGGGGACCGAGAGGTGAACTTAGATATTTAGGATTCAATACAACCATTAGATCAAGTATATTAGCAAAGCGAGAGCAGCGATATTTGGTGCATGAATGTAATAATAAGCGTATTTAGACAAGACTAGTGAACTTCCAACATTCGAGAGTGAGGAAACTCTAGTTGAGTAGATGTTTAGGTGTGATTCCAACATTCGAGAGTGAGGATTCGTATGCTAATGCTACTCAGTCTAAATTCTATAATATAAATCCAACATTCGAGAGTGAGGGTTTATATTATCATATAACTATGCATTCTAGATTAAATTGTCATCAAGAAGGAAATTCATAACTATAATATAAATGCAACATTCGAGAGTGAGTATTTATATATCTTGTTTGAGTGAAATCATAAGTATTAGTAGAGGATTCTCATCCTTGTCATAGTTTTTAATATTTGATAACGAACCTTTTATTTAAACATTGCTCTCTTTAATATTGCCTTTTAATCACTGCTTTTGAACACTGCCTTCTGAATAAACAAGACGCTTAAGAACTAAAGTTAAAGCTAGTAATTGAAACTAAAGAATTAAAAAGCTAGTAATCGAGTTTGAAATATAACTTGATTCCACTGTTCCCTTGGGTTCGACACTAGGTCACCCCTAGTTCTATAAATTCTTTTGAGTTGCGTGGTGGAATATTTATCAACTATATCACACGCGTCAACGGGAGAGCAAGCAAGTAAAACAAAACTGTAGTATGGTGGGATAGACTTGTAGGCCTGCGACGTGCGCAATGTAAAAGTCTTGCTGGAACTTGGAGACGTATGCGACAACTGATGACAGAGAGATTCATTCTTGAAGAATACGAACAAATCCTATAGCGGATGTACATTGATTGTCATCAAGGGTGAAGGAGTGTGACAGAATACACCACAAATTTTTTGTGACTTTCTGAACGTAATGAGTTGAAAGAGACGAAGAACCAGGAGGTTTTTTGCTACATTAGGGAATTAAAAGGATCTTTACATGAAAAGATGGGATTGCAAATTGTTTGGAATATAGCAGATGCTTCCAACTTGGCAATAAAGGCAGAATTGCGATGTTCTTGACATGGACGTGTGTCCCGACTTATTGGGTCGTCCTTGGCAATACGACAACGATATAACTTATAGAGGCCGAGATAATGTGTTGCTATTCACTTGGAATGCACATAAGATCACTGTGCCACCGGTTTTGACTTTTGACAAACCAACTAAAATTACAAATTCTAATTTCTTAGTGATGTCTCGAAATTATAAGGAGTTGGATGTTGATGCAAAAGAATCAAAATGCTTTTATCTAGTGATGATCAAGCGATTGTTAAGTACAGTAATTGAGGGAGGTGACATTCCATCAAAAGTGGAGGACATTCTTAGAGATTTTGCCGAACTGATTTCTGAAGAATTACCAAACCATCTTCCTCTGATGCGTGATATTCAACATCAAATCGATTTAATTCCTGGTGCAAGTCTTCGCAATCTTTCTCATTATAGTATGAGTCCTAAAGAAAATGAGATCCTAAGAGTGCAAATCGAGGACTTATTGGAGAAATGTTTTATGAGAGGAAACATGAGTCCGTGTGCAGTTCCTGTTCTTCTTGTGCCAAAAAAGAGAATCAATAGATGATGTGTGTTGATAGTAGGACTATCAACAAGATAACAATCAAATATAGATTTCCTATCCCTTTTTTGGAAGATATGCTTGACGAGTTATAGAGATCCAAAGTATTTTCGAAGACGGCCATCAAAAGCAAAGATGGTTTGTACGACTGGCTAGTCATGCCTTCCAACACCCCCAGCACCTTCATGCGACTCATGAATCAAGTTTTGTGACCCTTTATTGGTTCATTCGTTGTTGTCTACTTTGATGGTATTTTGATTTACAGCAAAATTGAGGAAGGACACTTGGAGCATTTGAGACAAGTCTTGCAGGCGATTCTGGAGAACAAGTTGTACGATAATATAAAGAAACGCACTTTCTGTACCAGTAAACTATTATTCTTGAGATTTATTATACCTGAAGACAGAATTCAAGTGGACGAGGATAAAAGTGCGTATAATCCGAGAATGGCCAACTCCAAGGTCAGTAGCAGAAGTGCGAAGCTTTCATGGTTTAGCCACTTTCTAAAGGAGGTTAGTTCCTGATTTCAGCACTATCTCCACACCTATCACAGAATGTTTAAAGAAATGAAAGTTTTAATGGGCCCCGTGCAGGAGGTGTCGCGTTTATCAAAGAGAAGTTGTGTACAACACTTTAACATTACCTGATTTTGACAAGATTTTTCAAGTGGAGTGCGATGCTAGTGGAGTTGACATTGGTGCTATTTTATCTTAAAAAGAGATCAGTTGCCTTTTATTGCGAGAAAGTGAGTGATGCGCGCCAAAAGTGGAGCACCTGCGATCAAGTATTCTATGTTGTTTATCAAGCTTTGAGGCAGGGGGAGCATTATTTAATTCATTCTTTTCACAGATTATCAAGCATTGAAGTTCTTTAACAGTCAGAAGGTAATCAACAAAATGCATGTTCGTTGGGTTAGCTACTTGCAGAAGTTCTCATTCATCATTCAACACAAGGCTGGAATGCTCAATACAATCGCTGATGCTTTAACCAGAAGAGCTTCTGATCAGTGTTAGAAATGTCTATTTTAAGCCCCTACTTTCATGCTTATTTCCTATGATTTGAATGTAAAATATATTACTTTTGATACTTTGATTGATGTTTCAGGTCAAAAAGCACGGTTTACACTTTACGAAGGAGCATAAATGGAAATATGAGGAAAAGTACGTGAATTCGGCCTAAATCAGACGTAATTGGAAGCATTTCTGCAATTCTTAGACCGGGTGCACTAAAGTACCTTACTCGAGCAAAAGCAAGCAAAGACTAATGTTACTCGACCGAGTAAATATGGTGCTCGAGCAAGTTGTCACGTGACCAAGACCCTTCGTGTGGATTAGCTAATTAACTCGAGCCATTCAATGCAAGATTTATGACAAGAAAGATAAGCCAAACCTTTCATTTCACTCGAGGATTAAATGCATGAAGATAAGGCTTAACTCTACATTTACTCGGCCAATTATGAAGGGAGTTAAAGCAAGACCTTCCATTCACTCGACCCTTGGATTGATCTACACTATATAAGCATCACAAGAGGTTTGAAGAAGGTTGGCTGCTGCTGCCCGAGCTACCTATGGGGGCTGAAATAATAAAGTGATTGATCATAGTCGAGTAAACCAAGTGAAGAAGAGAGAGAGCCGAGAGAGCTCAAGATACCGATTAAATTATTGAAGATTATACAACCAGATTTTGTACTCGAGATACCGAGGAGAATAGCAGCAGCTTTGGAGCTCGACCGTGGATCATCAATCACTGAGAATTTCTAAACTTTACTCTTGTTTAATTTACAATCGTTTTACTTTACAACCGTTTGAACATGTTTGCTTTATCACTCGAGATGAGTGAGTAGTTTCTTTATGATGAGGATTTGATGAATCTCTAATGCTTATGAATAACTAGAACATGATTATTTAATTTATATGAATCAATTCTTGTATGACTTTTATGTGTGTTGAATCATACCCGAGCTTAATCTTCATAAATTAGGTGTCCTGACAAAACATCTAGAAGTGTAGGTCGGAGTAGTATATCTAGGGAGGGGACCGAGAGGTGAACTTAGATTATTTAGGAATCAATACAACCATTAGATCAAGTATATTAGCAAAGCGAGAGCAGCGAGTATATTTGGTGCATGAATGTATTAATAAGCGTATTTAGACAGACTAGTGAAATTCCAACATTCGAGAGTGAGGAATAGCTAGTTGAGTAGATGTTTACGTGTGAATCCAACATTCGAGCGTGAGGATTCGTATGCTAATGCTACTCAGTCTAAATTCTATAGTATAAATCCAACATTCGAGAGTGAAGGTTTATATTATCATATAACTATACATTCTAGATTAAATTGTCATCAAGAAGGAAATTCATAACTATAATATAAATCCAACATTCGAGAGTGAGGATTTATATATCTTGTTTGAGTGAAACCATAGGTATTAGTAGAGGATTCTCATCCTTATCATAGTTTTTAATATTTGATAACAACCCTTTTCTTGAAACACTGCCTTTTTAATATTGCCTTTAAAACACTGCCTTTTGAACACTGCCTTCTGAATAAACAAGACGCTTAAGAACTAAAGTTAAAGCTAGTAATTGAAACTAAAGAATTAAAAAGCTAGTAATCGAGTTTGAAATATAACTTGATTTCACTGTTCCCTTGGGTTCGACACTAGGTCACCCCTAGTTCTATAAATTCTTTTGAGTTGCGTGTTCCGAATATTTATTCGCATATACTGCACACGTCAAAATGGCGCCGTTGCCGGGGAACGGTGTTTAGTTTTTAGTTTTTAAAATCTTTAACTAGTTTAATTTTTAGTTCTAGATTTCGAGTTACTCGAAATCGTAAATATAATAAATATAAAAATACAAAAAAATAGTAGTAGTAATAATAAAACTTTCATTTGCTTATTTTTCTAGCTATTACTAAAATTCATCTTTTTGTAGGTGAATGCAATCAAACTCTAAAGCAAAGAAAAAGGTGCAAGTGAACGTCACAAATTCAAGTTCTAGCTCTTCGGGATCTTCTAGACCTTTAACTTCAACTTCGTGGAATTTTCCTTTGACAATACCAAAGAAACCGAGATCAAAACAGCTTACTCGACCGATCAGAAATCTTACTCGACCAGACATGGAAAATCTCACTCGACCGCAAGAAGCAGCTCGAGCAGGGGCAGAGGTCGAGCAGCCAGCCGAGTACTACATAACTCCAACCATTGGAAGTTATGATTCTCCAATTCACATTCCACATGAAGAAGGATACGATTTTGAACTTCGAGGAGGACTCATCCAAATGATCAGGAGTGAATCATTCGACGGATACGGTAACCCTCATGTTCATCTTAATAATTTTACTAAACTATGCCGTACGTATAAATTTGCAGGAGTACCTAGAGAAATAGTTTACATGAAACTATTTCCATTTTCTTTAACCGATGGAGCGAAAGATTGGCTTCAAGGACACGAGCCGAACACATTCAAGACATGGGACGCCTTAGCTCAAGCTTTCGTGAACCAATATTTTCCCCCTGCAAAGGTAAAACGTATTAGGGATAGAATTAATAAATTTGTGCAAGGCAACAATGAATCTTTTTATGAAGCGTACGAACGATTCAAAGGACTTCAACGCGAATGTCCTCATCATGGATATAACAAATGGGAATTGTTGTCGATGTTCTACGATGGAATGGACGAGAATAGCCGATTACGCATGGATCAAGGAAGCGGAGGAAGCATCATGGGACTACCCGCGAGCGAAAGATTCAAGGTTATAGAGAAACTCGCATGGAACAGCCACCAATGGGGTGGAGATCGAAACCATCTAAAGAAGGAGGAACTTGAGCCGAGTACGAATTCAGTCACGAAAGCCGACTTTAATAACCTTTCAAAAACCGTTAGCTCTTTAGTGCAAGCCCTTTCTAACCTTAACTTAGATAAGAAGAAAACACAATCGAACGTTTATGAGGTTAGCGAGCATACTGAGGAAGGTTACGGACCTAAAGGAGGAGAAGACGTTAGCTACATAGCTCGAGGACAAGGATCCTACGTACCCCCTCAACAAAGGCAGACTAGATTCTACTCAGATTCTAAACCACCATACCCTACTCAAGGGTATAACAACCAAAACCCAGGTAAGTCTCAATACTACCCACGAGACCAAGCTAGAGGAGACTACCCGAGCAACCAAGCCTCGAGTCAGAACTACGGCCCGAGCACAACACAAAGGAAGGAAGACAAGAAATCCGAGGAACCCACCTTAGCGCAACTAATGACTCAAATGATAGCTACTCAAGCACAACAGAGCAAAGACATTCAGAATATCTTCGCGGAAATCCAACAAGGGAAAGCCGAACAGAAGATGCTTGAGACACAGTTTGCGCAACTCGCTTCAACGCATTCAAGGAATCCCGGAAAACTTCCTTCTCAACCCGAAATAAACTCAGCCGACTTAAGCGCTATCACTTTGAAGAGTGGTAAGGAGCTTGAAGGACCAAGACCAAAGAAAGCACAACAAATTCAGCCGAGCAAGATGAACCGAGTAACACTCAGCAGCCCGAGCAGGAAGAGGAAGCCACGGACAAGGAAAGTGAGCCACCTTACGTAGCACCACCACCTTACGTTCCACCACTTCCATTCCCAAACAGACAAAAGAAGGTAAAAGAAACAGCCGCATTCAAGAAGTTTGCTGAAATTCTCGGAAAGCTTAGCATCACACTACCATTTTCAGAGGTAATTTCTCAAATGCCCACCTATGCTAAATTCTTAAAAGATATTATAACTCATCGTCGTGAATTATGTGATGTAGACCATGTTGCCTTAGGACCTAATTCTAGTGCCGTAATACAACGTAAGATGCCTAAGAAACAAAAAGATTATGGTTCATTCACTATACCGATCGTCGTAGGAGATATAAATATTGATGATGCCTTATGTGATCTAGGAGCAGGAGTTTCCATAATGCCATTTATCTTATATGAAAAATTAGGAATAGGACAGCTTTCTAGCACCACTTTAATTCTTAGACTAGCTGATAGGTCTAAACGAGTACCAATTGGTGTGTTAGAAGATATGCCTGTTAAAATTGGAGAATTCTATGTTCCTGTGGATTTTTATGTGTTA
The DNA here is from genome assembly GCA_006409495.1 of Sedum album. NCBI lineage: Eukaryota > Viridiplantae > Streptophyta > Magnoliopsida > Saxifragales > Crassulaceae > Sedum > Sedum album. The sequence continues at coordinate 6,799 of QZGG01003012.1, forward strand.
GAAATGGATGATAACCCTTATGCCGAAATTCCTGTTATTATGGGAAGACCATTTTTAAACACAGTCAAGGCATTGATAAATTGTGGCGATGGTTCAATCGAGTTGGACCTAGGTGAGGACAAGGTAAAATTTTATCTTTAAAATGATGAAAGCACCTACTTGTTCTTTGGATTGTGATTTGTTTGATGCTAATGTCTCAAATAGTGATATAGTTGATATTTCCGCGCTAACATTTCTTGAAAGTGAAGGAAAGAAGATGAAAATATGTCGAATCTCATGGATGAAACCGAGTACTCGACCGAGTCATTTTCGGTCGAGCAGAATTTGGTCGAGCAGAATTTGACCGAGCAGAACTACCGAGCAGGAACTTACAATCATAAGCAACTCGAGCAAAGGTAATGAATTTGGTCAGGAATTGAAACCTCTTCCACCAAATCTAAGGTACGAATTTTTAGTTTCAGAAAAATTTTCGCCAGTAATCATAAGTGCTTTGCTAAATCAAAATGAAACTATGAAACTCATGCATGTTTTACGTACACATAAAGATGCTATAGGACACTCTATAGATGATTTAAAAGGAATTAGTCCCGACGTATGCATGCATAGGATTCGTTTATGCGATGACGCAAAACCATCTAGGGAGTTTCTTAGGAGACTAAATCCCAAATTAGGTGAAGTTGTTCTGAAAGAAATAACAAAACTTAGAGATGCAGGAATCATATACTCGATCCCCATTCAGATTGGGTTAGCCCAATCCACGTCGTTCCAAAGAAAGGAGGATTAACCGTAGTTAAAAATGAAAATGATGAATTAATCCCCACTAGAACCGTAACCGGATATAGGATGTGTGTCGATTATAGAAAACTTAATAAAGCAACTAAAAAAGACCATTTCCCTATCCCATTTGTGGATCAAATGTTGGAGAAACTTTTCGGGCACGAGTACTTTTGTTTCCTCGACGGGTATAGTGGATTTTTCCAAATACCTATCCACCCCGAGGATCAAGAGAAGACCACGTTCACATGTCCATATGGAACGTTCGCGTATAGAAGAATGCCTTTCGGGTTATGCAACGCTCCGGGAACTTTTCAACGGTGTATGATGTCCATTTTCTCCGAGTACCTCGAGAAGACTATGGAAGTTTTTATGGATGATTTTTCAGTTTACGGGGACTCGTTTGACGATTGTTTATCGAATCTATCCAAAGTTCTAGCTCGATGCATTGAGATGGACCTAGTTCTAAACTGGGAGAAATGTCATTTTATGGTTCAAGAAGGAATAGTGCTCGGACACTAGTTTCAAAACGAGGAATAGAAGTCGACAAAGCCAAGATCGAGGTGATCGAGAAGCTCCCCGCCTAAGGATGTACGAGGTATTAGAAGCTTTCTCGGACACGCCGGATTCTACAGAAGATTTATCAAAGACTTCTCGAAGATAGCAAAACCACTCACAAACCTTCTCGCTAACGATGTTAAGTTCGTGTTCGATGATAAATGTCATGAAGCGTTCGAGACGTTAAAGAAGTTACTCACAACCCCCCCCGATCGTTCGAGCACCAAATTGGGATTTACCGTTCGAACTAATGTGCGATGCAAGCGACGGAGCGATTGGAGCATGCCTCGGACAGAGAGTTGATAAACGTCTTCATGTCATTCAATACACGAGCAAGGCACTCGATGCAACCAAGAAAACTACACCACAACCGAGAAGGAGATGTTAGCGGTAGTTTACGCATTCGAAAAATTCAGACAATACCTCGTTGGATCAAAGACCATTGTTTACTCGGATCACGCAGCACTCAAATACTTGATGAACAAAAAGGACGCAAAACCAAGACTTATTAGATGGATCCTTTTATTGCAAGAGTTCGACATAGAGATCAGAGACAAGAAAGGAGTCGAGAACGTAGTAGCCGACCATTTATCTAGACTCGAGACTACCTTAGAGATAAAGGAAGTGGAGACCCTATCAAGGATTCATTCCTAGGAGAATACTTGTCTCCATAGACTCAGCTCAAACAAAGACCCTTGGTACGCAGATTTTGTGAACTATCTTGTTTGTGGAACGCTACCACCAGAGATCACGTATGCACAAAAGAAGAAATTTCTCCGAGACGCTACTCGATACTATTGGGACGAACCTTATCTTTATAAGTTAGGAGTCGATGGCATATATCGTACGTGTGTAGCAGAAAAAGATCAACATAGAATCTTACGCGAATGTCATTCTTCATTCTCGGGAGGACACGGATCCACATCCAAAACAGCCGCTCGAGTATTGCAGTCGGGATTCTATTGGCCAACTATTTTTCAAGATGCTCATAAGTATGTTCAATCGTGCGACGCTTGCCAAAGATCGGGAAATCTCGAGGAGAGATCAGATGCCTCAGAAGGGTATACTCGAAGTAGAAATTTTTGATGTATGGGGAATTGATTTCATGGGACCTTTTCCTTCATCTTACGGAAACAAGTATATACTAGTAGCGGTTGACTATGTGTCTAAGTGGATAGAAGCCATAGCCACACCACATGCGATGCCAAGTCCGTAAGAAATTATTTAAGAAGATCATTTTCCTAGATATGGTGTACCTCGAACTATCATTAGTGACAATGGAACGCACTTTAAGGAGAAACAACTCGAGAAGATGCTTCGAAAACATGGAGTATATCACAAGATTTCGACACCTTACCATCCCCAAACCAGTGGTCAAGTAGAAGTTTTAGAGAGAAAAGCTATTTTAGAAAAGACCATTTCAGGAGCAAGGAAGGAATGGGCGTCGAAGCTAGATGACGCACTATGGGCTTATAGGACAGCCTACAAGACCCCTATTGGTATGTCTCCATACAAACTTATCTTCGGAAAAGCTTGTCACTTGCCGGTAGAGATCGAGTACAAAGCCATGTGGGCTATCAAAATAAGATGAAATTTCGATACTAGAGCTGCAGGGAACACCGTATTCTTCAATTACATGAACTCGAGGAGATACGCCTAAACGCCTATGAAAGCGCGAGAGTCTACAAAGAGAAAACAAAAAAGTGGCACGATAAGAAAATCAGAGAAGAGATTCAGTAGGAGACGAAGTGCTACTCTACAACACTAGGTTGAGATTATTTCCGGGAAAATTACGTTCCAAGTGGTCCGGACCATTCAAGATATCTAAAGTTTTTGACGACGGACACGTGGAATTATTAGACAAGGAAGGAAACACATTTAAGGTCAACGGACATAGACTGAAGATTTATCATGCTGGAGACCAATGCTATCTAGTAGAGCAACTCAATCTCTATGAGGTCGGTAACTAAGAAGTGGAGCATATCCTCTCGAGAAGGGATCCTAGCAAAGGACTTCTCGAGTGTGTTTCTTTATATGAAGACACGGCTACGTCCTTGCCAGGACGTTAATCTAGGCCAGTAAGTATTTATTTTTCCGCATTTATTTTTCCGCACTTTATTGCTTTCTAGATTAGGAAAAATTTAGGTGTGGGGTAGAATATTATTTGGGAAAATTCCGGGGTTAAATTCTTTCACTCGATCGAGTAAACCACCAACTCGACCGAGTCACGTGACCCAAATTAATATAGATTAAACAATTTAAATGAATTCCTATTTCATTCGATCGAGTAAGATTCTTACTCGACCGAATTGAGTCAACCAAAAACTTGAATAAATTCGTTTAAATATTTAATCCCCCCATTCGATCGAGTAAAAATCTTACTCGACCGAATCACCACCCAAAAACAAAATAAAAAATTACAAAATACATAAATTAAATTTAAATATCATTGGACCAACTTGACCAATTAAATTTGGTCATATAGGAAATTGTTCTAATTTAATTAGACCAATTTAATTGGGCCCATTGGAAATTGGTCCAATTTAGAAAACCCTAAAACATCACTCGACCACCTTTACTCCACCTACTCGACCGCTTCAACATCACTCTCATAACCTAAATCCCTAAGCCACCGATTCACTCGACCGACCCCCAATTTCTCAACAATGTCGAGCGGCCAAGGATCAAGCACGGGAAGAACCAAATCCCTAGCGAGGAGATTTACGGTCTACAACCCGGGCACTCAACTAAGCTTTAGGAAACCATTTCAACAACCACGGCTTACTCAACTCTTCTTTGGCTCGAACAAGAAGGAAGTGGTAAGTTCCGTTGCACCTCACAAACCTACTATGATCGAGCTTGGAATTTATGAGATTGTGGACAATATATTTATCAATGCCCGGTTATCGAGTGGGTAGTATTTGATGGGGAAGCCGACACATCACCACACCCTTGTCGAGTTTCTTCTCAAGTTTTGAACCGTTCTATAATGATAATGAGTGTGTGTCGTGGGAGTTTGAGATTAATGGAAAAGAATTAAAGGAGGAGAAGGAGGATATGAACGGAGAATGGTTCTCTCCCCGGAGGTGTTATTCCATTTTGCACGGATGAGATGAGATTGGAAGTATGGAGGAAGCTAACCGGTATGCGAGAATATGACCCTAATTGCTCACCCAAGTGCCTAACGGATGGAGTATGGAAATACATCCATCGGATTATTTCTACGAACATCAACACTCGTGTTGACCAAGGTGCTCGAGTATCTCGGGAAGACTTGGATTTGATGTACTTCATGGAGCGAGGAGACTCCATTGATTGGTTTTATGTCTTCACCGAGCGGTTCAAGAAGATGATCAACCCTAAGGAAAAGAGTAAAGCACTCGGCTGCTCATCTTTATCACTTGCCTCGCGGAACGCTCATATTTTTGTTTAAAAGCAAAGGAGATTTTAGACCGCTCGATACCGCCCGTTTGGTCACTATGACGTTGATGGATAGGAGGAGCAAGGATGGGTATGTACAAAGGAAATGCCAAGCGCGCTGACCGGAAAGGAAAGAAAAAGATGAATGAAGGAACTAGCTTCGAGTGGGAAGAGTGCTAGGAAAGCCTCTTTTTGTTGTTTATTTGTGTTGTTTTGAAACTTTTTGGACGTACCGTTTGCGGTACTTTGTTGTTGGTAACTTGAACTTGCGCATACATGTTCTCTAATTGCTATTTACCCTTAGAATCGCCAAGTTTTACGAGCACAAAGTGAAGCAAAAGGACATTGCTTCACTCGACCGAATCTATGGATCATTAGGTCGAGTAACATACCAACACTTAAACAACTCGGCCCAAATTAGAAAAATCAGATTTTTAACCAAAGCCCACTCGAGCACCTAGCCCAATTCTTTCCTAAAAATAAAATATCTCGAGTAACCCTAATAAATATTCATAACTTCCATATATTAAATCCTTGATTAAATCTTTGATTAAATCTTTGATTTAATATTCCATTATTAGAAACCTTTGATATACAAATATTTATCACACTTTATTAGGTAAGTTAATACTCGAGTAACCCTAGAGCTTCCAAATTAGACTTATATAAAAAACCGATCGAGTAGCATGGCATAATCACCATACTCGACCAAATCACCATACTCGACCGATTCTACATACTCGAGCAACATGTCTCAATCCAACCTACTAGCCAAAAACACCAATGCACCCTCCCAAAGAAGAACTCATGTTGAGTTTGTTCACACCTATGACCCATCCTACCCACCAAATTTTGACAACATAGACCATGCACGAACCTATGAAAGATTAGCTGAAGATGCAAACCGACTCAAGCCTTTGGTGAGCTCGATAGCCCTTCATGACAAGACAATGCAAAGCCTTGGCATTAGTGCCAAAGTTTATGACATGTTTAACCGAGCTTCACTCGATGTGGATGTTGTTTTCAACAAGCAATGCTATAAGGAACTTGTCTATGAGTTCATTGCTTCGTTTGAACCTGTGGAAGGAGAAGGTTTTGCATATGATTATGAAGGATGGAAATTCAGAATTCAAGATTTGGATTTTTATTGGACTAGACAAGAAGCATATAGACATCTTGGATTTCCTGAAGGAGGACTTTGTCACTTGGCTACGGAACAACAAAGAATTCAGATTTGGAAAGACATTAGCCGCCAAGATTTCATTGGAGACTACCCTTCACCATCCTCTATTAAGAATCCCGTTTGGAAGTACGTGCATCGTTTGATTGCTACGAATATTAATTGCCAACCCGAAACTGTTGATGTAGTTACCCGAGAGGACTTGAACATTATGTGGGCACTCGACCAAGATGAACACATCAATTGGTTTGATGTGTTTACAACCATGTTCAAGGGTATGCAGCAGGCATACTACTCTTCACAGTACGTGGGTTGTACTTCATTGATCACTAGCATAGCACTCGGTTGCCAATTTATGCTACCCGAGAGATTCACAGAATTTCGAGAATTGGACTTTAACCTGTTAAGGAAATTAGCATTCTTAGCCAAAAAACCCGCCAGATTGGAATTTGCCTATAAGGAAGTAACTGAGGAAGAAGACCCCTCCGAGAACGCGCGCTCGGTTGGGAACTTCAATGATACAAGCAAAGATAAGGGTAAGGAAAAAGCTACCTCGAGCAAAACGCAGTCCAAGAAGCCTAAGAAAAATAATTCGGGTATTGAGTGGTATGAGGTTCGTAGGGTGACTATCAAAGAATTTCGCAAGCCTAGAGGAGAACCAATAGAGATCGAGTCTGATAGTGATTAACCCTTATTTTCCTATTTCTTCTAGAAATAATCATGTCTTTGTTTGGAAAACAAAGTTATCAATAAAGAAGAAATTTATCACTCACCAAATTTTAGGGTTACTAACAAAATAAAATTCAGAATTAAAACACTTTGAACAAAGAAAATAAAAACTCACTTAAATTCTGAATTTTGGCCGAGCCCACTCGACCAAGTACGAAATTCACTCGACCGAGTGAACCTATCCTTAAACCGATAAACACTCTTCCATTCGGTCGAGTCATCTGGTTCACTCGACCGAATTTATTTATTCACTTAAGACCAAATGGAGAGTGGTCGAGTTAAGAAAGCACAAGGTAGAAGTTGTGAAAGAATGGAAATTTCGTTTTGGGAAACAAGGACTTAATTGCCTATACCTTCATAGTGATAAGGGAAGATCCATGATCAAGGATGATTTGGATATATTATGCACAAGGATGACACCGAATAGGTCCTTATCCACGATTCTGTTATGAAACAACTTCCGAATCCTTAGAAACACCCAGTATCTCCCAAACAAACAAACAATCAACCCATAAAAACCAACTTTCACAATTAGAAAACAGATTGATCGAGTACTTGACATGTGCACTTGTTTGAACATTTTAACTTACTTATCTATCATGTTTTGCTTTGTTTGTTATATAATGACAAATCTTTGTTAGCATGGCAAGAATGATACATGTGCAGCGCATTGGAAAGTCAAGATACGAAGAATAATGTCAAGAACGATATACTCGACAACCAGCTAAGTATCTCTACACCTTAATCTTAATTTATTGCTTAGGGACTAAGCAAATTTTTAAGTGTGGGGTGGGGAGTAGTATGCATACAAATTTTCATGATATATACATTGCATACTTTTCAAAATTTGCATACATCCTACTATTTAAATGAAAACACGTTGAAAAATGTCAATTAAACATGCTAAACAAGACCGAACACTTAGATTAAAAATGTTTGCTGAGAAACTCATGAATTGAAAATTTTGAATTGAACGACATTCATGATAGAAAATTTATTTCTTGTGACTCAACATAAGAGCTTGCCTAATTTGATCTTTCTTAGAAATTTTTGACATGACACCTTGAGAAAAGCTAAGTTTTATCCAATTTCATAGAGGAAAATTTTGAACAAAACATGGATAATATTTCAAAAAGTTATTGTATTGCCTTTAGGTTACTTAAGCATATCTCGTAATATATGGTGCATTTGTTGTAACACTCGAGTTAATATTTTGGCATCCAGTCAAGTCTTAAGTGTGGGGTTATCCAATAAAGTCAAGCATTTGCCGAGGGTTAGGAAGGTAAGTTCCCCCTTGAAAGTATCTGCTTTGACAAAACAAAAAAATGCATTTGTCGAGGGTTAGGAAGGTAAGTTCCCCCTTGAAAGTATTTGCTTTGATAAAAAAATAAAAAAATAATAATAAAAGAAAAAAATTATTATAAAAGAAAAAAATTATTATAAAAAAATATATTCGTTTCCCCACTTAAGTCCTTGATGTTGCCTTGATAACCATTGAGAATTGCTTAGGGACGATCCTTGTACTTATGTACGTAGGCATAACATGCTTTTGAGAGAAAATTCATGAAATATGTGGTAATCATCCGGAATTCCTCTACTCTTATGGATTACGACGTGTAGTCTAATTCTTGGGCAAGAATTCTTGACCTTGACCTTATGGACTAGCCCTTGCTAGCATAGGTGATTGGTTCGGTGAAGCTCCTCTTAAAATTGTGTTTTACTTTGTGATTTTCGGTGTAAGTTGGGAATGGAGAGAAAGGACAGATCAAGGTTAGTTTCTTATTGCTCGAGTTACATTGAAATTTATGACTATCGTGATTTGAAGTGATTTTCAATGATTTCTCATGCCATGAATGATCAGCTATACTTTGAAGTGTTTTAGATTGAAGAATAATGCAAAAGAATGTTTGTTGAATTGACTAGCTATGTAAATGAATATGTAAAATGGATGATGTGCAGGATTTGTGAGTATTCCGTTATCTGAAAACTCTCACGAGACTAAAACTCGTCCGCTAGGGCAGCCTAGAGGTTTAAAGGCTTAATGCATATGCTAAATGCATTCGTGATTTTCTACGACAGTGAACTAGGATTAGATTAACATTAGAAATCTCAGGAGTAAGAAATAAGCTTAATACTTGTTCGGGACGAACAAGGATTAAGTGTGGGGTATTTGATCAGTGTTAGAAATGTCTATTTTAAGCCCCTACTTTCATGCTTATTTCCTATGATTTGAATGTAAAATATATTACTTTTGATACTTTGATTGATGTTTCAGGTCAAAAGCACGGTTTACACTTTACGAAGGAGCATAAATGGAAATATGAGGAAAAGTACATGAATTCGGCCTAAATCAGACGTAATTGGAAGCATTTCTGCAATTCTTAGACCGAGTGCACTAAAGTACCTTACTCGAGCAAAAGCAAACAAAGACTAATGTTACTCGACCGAGTAAATATGGTGCTCGAGCAGGTTGTCACGTGACCAAGACCCTTCGTGTGGATTAGCTAATTAACTCGAGCCATTCAATGCAAGATTTATGACAAGAAGATAAGCCAAACCTTTCATTTCACTCGAGGATTAAATGCATGAAGACAAGGCTTAACTCTACATTTACTCGGCCAATTATGAAGGGAGTTAAAGCAAGACCTTCCATTAACTCGACCCTTGGATTGATCTACACTATATAAGCATCACAAGAGGTTTGAAGAAGGTTGGCTGCTGCTGCCCGAGCTACCTACGGGGGCTGAAATAATAAAGTGATTGATCATAGTCGAGTAAACCAAGTGAAGAAGAGAGAGAGCCGAGAGAGCTCAAGATACCGATTAAATTATTGAAGATTATACAACCAGATTTTGTACTCGAGATACCGAGGAGAATAGCAGCAGCTTTGGAGCTCGACCGTGGATCATCAATCACTGAGAATTTCTAAACTTTACTCTTGTTTAATTTATAATCGTTTTACTTTACAACCGTTTGAACATGTTTGCTTTATCACTCGAGATGAGTGAGTAGTTTCTTTATGTTGAGGATTTGATGAATCTCTAATGCTTATGAATAACTAGAACATGATTATTTAATTTATATGAATCAATTCTTGTATGACTTTTATGTGTGTTGAATCATACCCGAGCTTAATCTTCATAAATTAGGTGTCCTGACAAAACATCTAGAAGTGTAGGTCGGAGTAGTATATCTAGGGAGGGGACCGAGAGGTGAACTTAGATTATTTAGGAATCAATACAACCATTAGATCAAGTATATTAGCAAAGCGAGAGCAGCGAGTATATTTGGTGCATGAATGTATTAATAAGCGTATTTAGACAAGACTAGTGAAATTCCAACATTCGAGAGTGAGGAATAGCTAGTTGAGTAGATGTTTACGTGCGAATCCAACATTCGAGAGTGAGGATTCGTATGCTAATGCTACTCAGTCTAAATTCTATAGTATAAATCCAACATTCGAGAATGAGGGTTTATATTATCATATAACTATACATTCTAGATTAAATTGTCATCAAGAAGGAAATTCATAACTATAATATAAATCTAACATTCGAGAGTGAGGATTTATATATCTTGTTTGAGTGAAACCATAGGTATTAGTAGAGGATTCTCATCCTTATCATAGTTTTTAATATTTGATAACAACCCTTTTCTTGAAACACTGCCTTTTTAATATTGCCTTTAAAACACTGCCTTTTGAACACTGCCTTCTGAATAAACAAGACGCTTAAGAACTAAAGTTAAAGCTAGTAATTGAAACTAAAGAATTAAAAAGCTAGTAATCGAGTTTGAAATATAACTTGATTCCACTGTTCCCTTGGGTTCGACACTAGGTCACCCCTAGTTCTATAAATTCTTTTGAGTTGCGTGTTCCGAATATTTATTCGCATATACTGCACACGTCAGCTTCCTTACTTGTTACGTTGTCACAAGAAGTTGTGGAAATTGAAGAGCTGAAGGAGTTATATGAGGAGGATCTAGATTTTAAGGAGTCGTGGTCTAAGTGCAAATTTGAACATCCTTGTGATGATTTCCATAGAAAAGATGGTTACCTTTTTAAAGGGGATCAATATGCATTTCAACTGCATCACTGCGTGAGAAGCTTATATGAGACTTGCACAATGGAGGACTGAGTGGTCATTTGGAGAGAGACAAAATCATCGCTAGTCTGAAGGAGTGGTATCATTGGCTACATTTGTAGAGGGATGTAGGGGTTGTTGTGAGGAAGTGTTATACATGTCAATTATCTAAAGGACAATCTCAAAAAACAGATCTTCAGATGTCGTTACCTATTGACGTGTGCAATTTAGTTGATAAACATTCCAAACACGCAACTCAAAAGAATTTATAGAACTAGGGGTGACCTAGTGTCGAACCCAAGGGAACAGTGGAGTCAAGTTATGTTTCAAACTCGATTACTAGCTTTTTAATTTTTTAGTTTCAATTACTAGCTTTCAATTTAGCTCTTAAGTGTCTTGTTTATTCAAAAGGCAATATTCAAAGGGCAATATTAAAAGGAAAGGTTCTTGTTATCAAATATTAAAAACTATGACAAGGATGAGAATCCTCCACTAATACTTATGGTTTCACTCAAACAAGATATATAAATCCTCACTCTCGAATGTTGGATTTATATTATAGTTATGAATTTCCTTCTTGATGACAATTTAATCTAGAATGTATAGTTATATGATAATATAAATCCTCACTTCCGAATGTTGGATTTATATTATAGAATTTAGACTGAGTAGCATTAGCATACGAATCCTCACTTCCGAATGTTGGATTCGCACGTAAACATCTACTCGACTAGCTTCATTCCTTCCGGTGTTTTCACTAATCTGTCCAAATACGCTTATTAATACATTCATGCACCAAATATACTCGCTGCTCCCGCTTTGCTAATATACTTAATCTAATGGTTGTATTGATTCCTAAATAATCTAAGTTCACCTTCCGGTCCTTCCCTAGAAAATACTACTCCGACCTAGTCTTCTAGATGTTTTGTCAGGACACCTAATTTATGAAGATAAAGCTCGGGTATGATTCAACACACATAATAGTCATACAAGAATTGATTCATATAAATTAAATAATCATGTTCTAGTTAATCATAAGCATTAGAGATTCAGCAAATCCCTATCATAAGGAAACTACTCACTCATCTCGAGTGATAAAGCAAACATATTCAAACGGTTGTAAAGTAAAACGATTGTAAATAAAAACAAGAGTAAAGTTTAGAAATTCTCAGTGATTGATGATCCACGGTCGAGCTCCAAAGCTGCTGCTATCTCCTCGGTATCTCGAGTAAAAATCTGGTTGTATAATCTTCAATAATTCAATCGGTATCTTGAGCTCTCTGCTCCTTCTCTTCTTCAATTGGTTTACTCGACTAGACTCAATCACTTTATTATTTCAGCCCCCTTAGGTAGCTCGGGCAGCAGCAGCCAACTTTCTTTGAGTGTCTTGTGATGTTTATATATTGATCAATCAAAGGGCTCGAGTGACTTGAGAAGTCTTGCCTTAACTCCAATCATAAATGGCCGAGTAAATGGAGAGTTAAGCTTATCTTCTCATCTTAAATGGTCGAGTGGAATGAAAGGTCTTCCTTATCTTCATGTATTAAATCTTGTATTGAATCACTCGAGTTAATGAGATAATCCATACGAAGGGTCTTGGTCACGTGATAACTTGTTCGAGCACCGTATTTACTCGGTCGAGTAACATGAGTCTTTGCTTGATTTAGCTCGAGTAAGGTACTTTAGTGCACTCGGTCTAAGAATTGCAGAAATGCTTCCAATTACGTCTGATTTAGGCCGAATTCACGTGCTTTTCCTCATATTTCCATTTATGCTCCTTCGTAAAGTGTAAACCGTGCTTTTGACCTGAAACATCAATCAAAGTATCAAAAGTAATATATTTTACGTTATAATCATGTGAAATAAGCATGAAAGTAGGCTCTTAAAATAGACATTTCTAACACTGATCACCTATGCCAGATAATCTCAAAATAAATGATTTTTTTATATCAAATTGGTAGGGCTGGCTAGTTGAAGCACACCCTGTAAATTAAACATGGAGAATAGTGACTTGTAAGTGTCTTTTGTGGTCAGTCAAAATATGTATGGGAGCATGGAGTAGTGAGGGTGACCCTTAAGAGAAGTAGAAGTATAATGGTCTGTGGTACTGAAGGACATTTTGGTCTCCTCATCTAGCTTGATATACATTGGCCTTCACACCACATGACAGTTTTCACTTGAGGTTGAAAATGACCTAATTCATATCCCTTTTGGTTCATGCCTATGCTGTTGAATGTGCTCTTTATCCGCAGAGTAAGGAGAACCCATAACCAGTGATCAGTTTCACTTGTCCCATTTCTCAAAACATGTATTGTTAGATATCTACAGAACCAGCTCATACTTTTGTACGAGCTAGCATTGTAAGATGGTCAGGATGGAGCTTAATATGATAACATGTCTCGTCTACATGCTGTACCTCCTTTGTTGAATGGGCTTTATACCATGGGCTTTATAGGATGGGCCTGTTCATGGAATTGGATAGCCATAAACTTAGTACTTGGTCACCCTCGTACCAATTTTTCGGCCACCCAATCGCATTTTCGTAAATTTCACCACAGCTTTTGCTGGTCTTCTTTCTGAGCTTTGTTTCATTTTTATTTAAAATTTTACAAAAACCAAGGTAAAAAACCAAACCTTTCACATTGACGAAATTCGTCAATTTCAACTCAGTAGATTTCAAACCCGGATTTCCATTTCTGGATCAACACCTGACGATTTCAACTCACTTTTCGTTGTTATCACCGATTCCTGGTTAGTGGGCAGTTTGCAAGATTGTATCTTTTTTTTTGAAATTGGGGTTCTTTTGATGCTACTGATCGGTTGAATATTGCTTTTTTAGAATATGTAATGACCCTTTGTTTTCCTGTGCTTAGATATCATCCGTTTTTTGAATTTTAATGTAAATGCCCCTTTTCAATTGTTGTATATTGAGCACCAAGGACCCAACACAGGATAAGTGTAGTTAAATGTTTTTTTCTTATGACATCAATGATCATGTTGTATAACTGCCTGCCTTCAGTTTAAGACTGTTATTTTGTCTTTGAGGAGTTTATAGAACTGTATTGATTTCAATTGTATCTTACAAAATATTCAACTTGTATTATGTTAAGGTGTTTATTATGTAGTAAAGAGTTTTGTTCATTTACGATTTCAGATATTTGATTCACGACATTTCTGCCATTTTCATGTTTGTGGTGTATAATTCATTATCATTATAGGCAATACTTTAGTTCAGATGAGACCAACCAGATGAAGCGCCATCCACAATAATTATGTGAAAGTGTAATTATTCCACAATAAACAGTGTTAAAATTGATTTCTGATGATTCTCGAGTATTTCTTGCTGTGTTAACGATTTGAGGTTCTATGTTTATTATATTGTTCGTTTTTTCTTAGTACTGAGTTATGGTCTGAACAGATCCCTTGTTGTCCTGAGCAATGATGCGCAAGAATATATGTATTTAGTATATCACTACTTGCTTGAACAGATCCCTGTTCATTTTATTTGCTTGAACAAATCCCTGTCTATTGTCGAGCCTATATGTAATGTTGTCTAACTCAAACAAATATGTAAGCATATGCTGTCGTGAATGTGAAGTCAAATGAAAGGATTAATCTGACTGATTGTGCTAATGTTTCTACTATTTTCCTTACCTTGCACTCTCATGGCTAATTTATTGACCCTATGGCTACGATATTCTGCAGATCTGCGAGTTGGAATCAGATTTATTATGAAGGTGTCTTTTGACCTGAGAATGCATCTGTTGCAAAATGTTGCAGTATATATATTCCGATCATTCTTCTTATAATATTGGGCAGCAAGCTTCCTGACATCATAGAAAGAATTGTGCAGTGAAGCCAGGTAATAAGCATACAAACGGTAATGCACACATACTCTTAGTGCAGCAAGCAGAAGCTGGTTTTAAAACATCTGCGCAATGACCTTGTCCTGTGATGTGTGATCAGCTTGAAGAGTGAGAAGTGATCGAGCTTTGTATTAGTGCTTTTGATGAGGAGAACGTCCTGAAAACGTTGATCAACTCTTCAAAGATCAGTGTGCTTTTGGAGTCGGTTGAAAAAACAAACCTGTCCTTAGTTTCAGATAACAATAAACACCAATCTCATTTTGTAACAAAATTTGTTATTCAGTGTTTTCCATCTTTATATTAATCAATAAATTAACAAATCTATGTTATTTGGTCAAGTTTAAAATTAATGAATATAAAATAAATAGAATGTTTGCAGCTTATATTTTGTTAGTTTTCATCACAAATAACATATTACTTACTAGAGCATGCAATTAAGCCTCTGGATTCCAGCCCATAACATTTTTTTTAGAAATTATATGACTTGCTAGTCTTATATACATATCAAGTATTTTGAGTGAAACATGTTATAATATGATATTTCAGGGATATTGAATGGTAAGAATGATTATATCAACCAAGTTCCAATTTAACTAGACTTGTAAACTCTCTCTTTCTAAAATGGAACACAAATGTGTGAAAGTGAGCTACTTGTATCTATTGGCCAAAAAAACACAAACCGCGTTAACTCTTCTCTTAAATTCATTATGCATTGTTGATCAACAATGATCATACGGACCCGTCAAACTATTCTCTGAAATTTCAAGAGGTATGTTGTGATCACCATTTTCATTGTTTAGTATTTTGTTTGTGGTTTGTCACCAGTTAAAGTTATCCATTTTCATTGTTTAGTATTTTGTTTGTGGTTTGTGACATTTAGCTTTAGAGTTTTCAAGCTTACATTACTGAATTTTTACAGCTCTCAAGCTTATATAATGAAGGTCATAGACCTTTATAGCTATTGTTCCATTCTACCGAATGAAGATTGCGATGCCAACAACACTCTGAAAGGACAAGCTGCTCAAGAGATTGGGCCAAGTGGAGCAAAAAGAAGTTGTGACTCAGTTAGAGATGACAACTGCAAGCGCAAGGTACATTTCATAATTTAGCTCTAAAGTATGCTTACTTGTTGAATGTTGATAATTGATAAAGATGATTATTTGGTCAGGTTCCATTTAGTGAACTCAATGATTTTGTTGAGGATGAATCAACAGGGACAAAATGGGCGATTTTAGTGGCCGGGTCAAAAGGCTACCAGAATTATAGACATCAGGTAACATCCAGTTTATGAACTTAGATCAAACTCTAGATCACATAATACAAATCCCAGTTGATTTGCAACTCAAAAACTTATTAAAAAAAATTCCGCAAAACTTATAAATTCAGATTAATCTATTGAACTTAACAGAAAATCAATCAAAGCTTTAGCAGAATCTAATCAGCAACAAAACACTAACGTAGAAACCAGAGAAAAACCACGGAGCCCCTATAGGGGGACTCAACCAAACGATTCACTAAAAAGGCCCTAAGGCAATTGTTTTAAAACACCGTTCAATCAAGAAACAACAATCCAATTAACCACAACAAATTAATCAGACTAAAACCAGGAAACAAGCACAACAAATTAATCAGACTAAAACCAGGAAACAAGCAACTCCCTGATTCAGTTATGAGGTCTTCTTCAAATCTTTCAGTGGCGACGACTTTAGCTAGCGAACAGCCACTCAATTGGAGTCAAAGAGCACTGGCGACACAGCTCCGACTGAGAACGACTCGGAATCTTCAAGAATCGATTGGCTTTAATTTCTGGAACTTCGAATCGCACCGTGACCTAATTTCTGCGCTCTTCACTCTTTTTAAATGATTCTCAATCGAGCGCTGAAGAGGAAGATTGAAACGACGCAGCTTAGGTTGAGACGAAACGCTGCGTTCCAAAACAAGCCTTAAAACACTCTTTAAACATGTTCCCTCCTGATAAAACGCTGCGTTCCAAAACAAGATTTTAAACATGTTCCCTCCTGACCAAAACGCTGCCGTTTTAAACTTGCTTCCGTTTAACATTGAACTCAGATTTCAGGCATTACCAAACCTGCAAAACAGACCAAACACAAAACCACAAGAACACTGCACTATTTCTACAACACAATACTCATTGATATTCACCCTGAGCTCAATTCACTAAACAGTAAAATTAGGAGTAACATTCAACACAGTTTATGCAAATAATGTATCTTTTTAATTTGCTTGTCTGAAATCATGCAGGCAAATATATGTCACGCATATCAAATTTTAAAAAAAGGAGGCATCAAAGATGAAAACGTAATAGTATTCATGTTTGATGATATCGCGGACAATGAAAGAAACCCCTACAAAGGGGTGATCGTGAATGAAGAAGATGGCCCTGATGTTTACAAAGGGGTTCCCAAGGTTATTTTATTTTGTTTTTATGTTTTAGTTTACTATCAGCTTTATTCTAATTTTATTGATTGTTTAATTGTAATTTGTAGGATTATACTGGAGACGATGTAACTGCCGAAAATTTATACAATGTTTTACTTGGAGAACAAATTCGTTTGACAGGCCGTAATGGAAAGATTCTTAAAAGTGGGCCAAGTGACAACATTTTCTTATACTTCAGTGGTCATGGAAATCGTGAATGTCTTGGTAAGCATGTGTGAATTGCTAAACTTCAAGAATCATTTTTCCTATGTTAACATGACTTTTATAACTGATAACTCCAATCCAATAGGTATGCCACAACAGGGAGATAAAGTGAGGAAAAATAAATTCATCAACATTTTAAAGACTATGCATCAAAATAAAGGCTACAATAAAATGGTATATTTATTTGTTCACTTCATTTCGATTCCCATTATTTGTTTGTATAATTTCAATATATATATATGGAATGGACCTTTGAATTTACAGGTCATCTATATTGAATCATGCTTCTCGGGTAGCATGTTTGCCGACCTTTTACCCGACGATCTCAATATCTACGCAGTCACTTCTGCAAACCCAGACCAAGAAAGTTTTTCATGTTACAAAATTGAAAAAATGGGCAAGGTTAGTCTTGGTGGCAGATTTAGTGTTGCGTGGATGAAAAACAGGTACATGTTTAATAAATTTTAAATATCATATGATTTTAAATAAATTTAATTTCAACTGAATTGAATGTTTGTTTTGCAGTGAATGTTCAGATTTGGACAAACTAACACTTGATGAACAGTTTGAGGAGGTAATTAGACTATTTTTTTACTTAATAATTACCATGAATATGTTTGTATGTATGAAATTTTACCTTTTCTTTATAATAAGCGTACGAGAAATTCATATGTGCAGGTGAAGCGTAAGACAGCATCATACAGTGGTAAAGTTTCTGAGGTGTCATTCTATGGAACTCGAAAACTTGGTGAAACGCTTGTTGGAGACTTCTTAACGAGCAGCCCCAAATGATAAAACTGGTTGAGGTTCAAATAATGGTGACATGTCACACGGATAAGGAAGATGATAACATAACAGTTTTTAAAGGTGTTTGAGAGGTGACGGATTCAATAGGTTATGAGATAATTTCTGTAAATTATGATATAATTGATATACCTCAGATGTCATACAAATGCAATTTAGATATGAAATCACCACACAAGTCTTCTGGGGATTAAATTATGAGATAATTTTTTTGGAACTATGGAATAACATAAGAAACTTGTGTGAAACATATCATAGAACACATTATACTTTTGTATTTCATTTAAAAAAATGTAAATAAATAAAGGGACTTCAAGAATAATCATCAATTTTTTATCTTATATATAAATATTTAATTAAAAAGAATTAATTTTAATATAAACGAAAACACCTTGTATTTTTTTTCTTTTAAACAAATTCAAATAAAAATATATTCAAAGCTCTGATGATCATACTTTCCATCAAACTCTATTTTTTGAAGAAAAAAAACTAAGCGATGTTATTTGGTGATAGATGCATTGTGTGATTCATCGGAGAATTTAAAATGTTAAATAAGTATTTTTAAAGGTAAATAAGTATTTATTATATTATAGAATTTATTAATCCCTACTTTAATCGATTTCTTATTGCTTTATTTTTCGATAATCATTTATTATCTTCTTAAAGCCTCTATATTTGTGTCATTAAAAGAAAGGCCAATAAATTTTATTGAATTATGTACATTTTTACTATTTGATTATATTATTTTATCAGATTAATTTATAACATATACGATTTGGTATACATTTGCACCATCAATTAACTCAATATTCACCTATCACAGAGAATATGCGATATCTGTGGAACTTGCGAATCTCAAGATTAATGTGTCATTTTCGAAATATTAATGACTCATATATACATACACTATAAAGACTAATTTTATTACTTTTATTCACATTTCACTAAAATGAGATTATTATTTGTTCCGATAACACTAATTTTATCAACAATAATGCTTTGTACCGTTGAATGGTTGCCTTTGTGCGGTACAATTGATACTCATCCGGATAATTTTAATGTTGGTGGGAATTATAAGTCAAAATGTGCGATAAAGAGTGTTGCACGTAGCGTGGTGAGATCAAGGGGAATGAAAAAGACTTATGATATTACGGGAAAAAATAATGATGTTCCTAATATGTTCAAAGAACTCGGTCCTTCTGAAAGTGACTGCACCCTTTGTATGCGACGTCTTCAGGTATTGTAACAATATATGTACTATGTCATTGACTATAAACTGTTGTATTAATGCATTTATTACTATTATTCTTCTTCAGTATCTTGCTGCACCCAAAGGATCTCCTGAAATGGAAACAGCTAAAAGGAAATTATTAAAAGAAATATTCAGAAGAGAGCGTTTTGATCGAATTATGAAGAAGATACTTGATAAATTAGTTGGACCTGAAGAAACTTTAATATTTTTGCATATATATAAACGTGTTGGTAGTACTGATGATTGCTCCTCCAAAATGTTAGACAATTATGAAGCTCACTGCGGGTGGTTCACTCCATATGCAGGGAGATATTGTTTTGCATTGGAGAATTTGTGCTATGCGGGTATCCAACCAGAACAAATGGCATCTGTAGCCTCTGAGATTTGCGGTCAAGATAAGTAGCCACATATATATATTGATGTGGGCTCAATTCCAATTGGTTAACTTATTAAATTTGTCATACATCAGTTTTTATTATGTTTACTTATAATTGGTTTCAAATAAATAGTTAGTTAAACTTTATGTATTTTCATATCTTTGACTTAATAAAATTTGAGTGTTTATTCATTTACTTATGGAGGAGTCCAGTTATTAATTTGTATATTTATCGTTTAACAATTCACGCGAGCTTGCGCTACATCAGTTGATAATCAGACAAGGCTTGTTCCGGAATTTTTATCAATGATCTTGTAAATCAAAGTTTTTACTAGTTTGTCTAGAGCTACAGCAGCGGCGCGCGAGGAGGTGCAGCTAGCGTCACATGAGGAGCAACAACGACGCGTTATAGAGAGCAACATTAGGCGTCAGGAGCAACAGCTAGCGACGCGTGAGAAGGAGACGCAACAACATCGAAGCAGCATCGGCGCGTGAGGAGGAGGCGCTACAACATTGGAGACAGAACACCATGGCATGTCAAGTAGGAACGTTGGATGTCAACGCGTTGGCCGAGATAGTTTTGCTAGACCAAGCGAACAAGTGGCGGCTTTAACAACAGCTATGGTAAATCATCAAGGAAAGGGAGAGGAGCAACACCATATGAGAAGGGAAGATCAACAACAACGGAGAGGAGACTTACCCTCTCGACGGATTGAAGCACAACATGGCCAACTATAAGACTGGAATCAGATTCTGAAGATGAACTTGAAGTCGATGAGGTGTTTGAAGCAGGAGACCAATATAATCACCATGATTCTTTGACGTGGAGTTTCTGGATTGACAAATTAAAGTGGACAGATTCTTTGACGTCATGAAAGTACGGGAGAGCAAGCAAGTAAAACAAAACTGTAGTATGGTGGGATAGACTTGTAGGCCTGCGACGTGCGCAATGCTCCTCCTATCCATCAACGTCATCGTGACCAAACGGGCGGTATCGAGCGGTCTAAAATCTCCCTTGCTTTTAAACATAAAATACGAGCGTTCCGCGAGGCAAGTGATAAAAGATGAGCAACCGAGTGCCTTACTCTTTTCCTTAGGGTTGATCATCTTCTTGAACCGCTCGGTGAAGACATAAAACCAATCAATGGAGTCTCCTCGCTCCATGAAATACATCAAATCCAAGTCTTCCCGAGATACTCGAGCACCTTGGTCAACACGAGTGTTGATGTTCGTAGAAAATCCGATGGATGTATTTCCATACTCCATCCGTTAGGCACTTGGGTGAGCAATTAGGGTCATATTCTCGCATACCGGTTAGCTTCCTCCATACTTTCAATCTCATCTCATCCATACAAAATGGAATAACACCTCCGGGAGAGAACCATTCTCCATCCATATACTCCTTCTCCTCCTTGAATTCTTTTGTGTTAATCTCAAACTCCCACGACACACATTCATTCTCATTATAAAATGGTTCAAAGCTTGAAAAGAACTCATCACAAGGGTGTGGTGTGTCGGCTGCCCCATCAAATACTCCCACTCGAACAAACCGGCATTGATAAATATATTGTCCACAATCTCATAAATTCCAAGCTCGATCATAGTAGGTTTGTGAGGTGCAACGGAACTTACCACTTCCTTCTTGTTTGAGCCAAAGAAGAGTTGAGTAAGCCGTGGTTGTTGAAGTGGTTTCCTAAAGCTAAGTTGAGTGCCCGGGTTGTAAACCGTAAATCTCCTTGCGAGAGTCTTTGTTCTTCCCATGCTAGATCCTTGGCTGCTCGACATTGTTGATTGAATTGAGGTTTGAGGGTCGGTCGAGTGAATCGGTGGCTTAGGGATTTAGGTTTTTGAGAGTGATGTTGAAGCGGTCGAGTAGGTTTGGTAGAGGGAAGGTTGGTCGAGTGATGTTTTTAGGATTTTCTAAATTCGACCAATTTCCAATGGGCCAAATTTAATTTGTCTAATTGGTCCAATGGTATTTAAATTTTAATTTATGCATTTTGTAATTTTTGTATTTTATATTTTTGTATTTTTGTTTTGGGTGGTGTGATTCGGTCGAGTAAAATTTTACTCGATCGAATGGGGGGGATTAAACTAAACTGATAAAATCCGAGTATACCGAGCGGTTCCGAGTCATTCTTTCCTCCGTCAGTTACCGATCCTACCGAGGTTGTTGATGCGTCTTGGAGTTGCTTTACCATCTGATAGATTTCACCTCGGTACTCTAGGTTAATTACTGAGCAAACCGAGGGTTTCACGCATGATCACCTCG
>QZGG01003013.1:0-28775 GCA_006409495.1 Sedum album
TTGTGTGTTATGGACGATTTTGTGCAGATTAGAGGTTTTTGTGGTTGTATTGTTTTGTGATCAGAATAATTAACAAAGAAATGAAGTTCGCGATCTGAGACGAATCTGCGGACGCTAAAGGAATTATGGTTGCGAAAGGTAAAGGAGTTTTGGAAAACTACTAAGGGTTTGCGGAACGAATTGGTTTGAATTGATTCAGGGTCCGTGAGGAACGCTGAACTTGAAATTTTTTGATATCAGATTAATGAGTGGAGAAAGGAGAACTCGTAGCCAGACTGAGAGAGGTGAGCCGTCATAACCAGTGAGGATTTCGGACACATTCTTACGGGTGCCTCATCAAAGACCCATTAGGCCGTGTCGGCCTTTCATGGAGAGAATGGGGGTTTATGAGGAAGCTCAAGCTATGC
This sequence comes from Sedum album, assembly GCA_006409495.1. Lineage (NCBI taxonomy): Eukaryota > Viridiplantae > Streptophyta > Magnoliopsida > Saxifragales > Crassulaceae > Sedum > Sedum album. The sequence continues at coordinate 408 of QZGG01003013.1, forward strand.
TTCCGTACAGCGGGTGGCGGTATGTCTTTGATTTGATTGGGGAAGCTGATGTACAAGATACTGCTGAGTTCTTATGTACTTTGGCTTTTCCAAACCAAGTAGCACCTCACCGTTTTCAGTACATACATAGGGGTGTGACATACATCACATCTATAGAGTAGTTGAGATCTTTTTTTGGATGGCCAGTGGATGGCATGGTCATGAATGTTAATGAAATGAATATGCATACTGGTGGCGGCAGATGGCAGGTGCCCGTACAGCTTTTCTACCAAGTACAACTAAGTCAAAAGAGATATCCAGACTGGTATTGTTCACCCTACACTTCATGATGTCTAGGACCCTCCATGCCCAGAATAATGGAGGGGATAAGGTAACGAAGAATGACCTGTCAGTGCTCCAAAGAGGACAGTTGTTTAATTGGAGTCACTACATGTTGACTCACTGGAAGGGAGTCAGATCATACGGGCATGTGACATGCGGAGGTATGATCACTTTCATGATTCGCGCCCTGCACCCTCTGCCCATACTCCTGGACTTTGAATTCGGATGCTCACAGAGTGCTTCATTCTCCAGGACTGATGAGGAGTTATGTATGGATTTACTTTGATGATGAGAGACTAAGACCAGCAGACAGTTCACCCCGACGAGCTGGTAGACCGAGGAAGCAGGCAAGAGTGGCCGAGAGTGGTATAGTGATAGCTAAGCCAGTTAGCGCAGTAAATGAGCAGACACAGCAGCAGCCCGAGGTACAGTAGGGCCAGTTTAATATTGAGCAGGTTTATTTTATGTTTAACTCATTTTCTGCTCAGATTCATAGCATGCAAGGTTTCAACCAGTGCACCGCCTCGGGGATCGACTCCAGGAGCAGTCATTCCTCCTCAGTACCTGCACCCTTTTCCTCCACCTGAGGATCAGTAGGGGAGTCACTTGTTCCCTATCACATCTTTTATCATTTATTTTATTAGAGTTTGTGTACCTTTCTTCATCCTTGTTATATGTTGTACCGTGAGGACACGACACATTTCAAGTGCGGATGAGGGAAGTCGAGTCAGTTAAGAATCTAGAGTTTTGTTTATTTTATTGGATGAGTCGAAGAGGAGAACCATTGTTGTGGTGAAATGACGATCTATATGAGTGATGTTCTATCCTAAGAGTTTCTAATATATCTGCGTGCATGAAATCTAATATTTTGTGATATTTATTATTGATGATGTAAATGCTTTTGAATTGAGGTATCTAGTGATGTGGAGTTTATAAAAACTGTCCTAAAGGATTTCACATTACTTACAATAATGGCATGAATAATTGCGGTTTATGTTGAGTTGATTTTTTGCATTCCGAAGTGTTGAAAAAGATTATCTAATCTCTTGTCTAAGTAATCAGGAAAAGAGATGAGCGACCCTCATCTCGAGTCGTGTTAAAAGGACAATGATGAGAAGTCAAAATCTATTTGTGGATAGTTCATTGGCAACAAATGTTTTGTTTTATATTGGTTATTGACAAGTACTGGGGGTTAGGAAGAAAACCAATACACTTCCCACTTGAGCACTTGCTTTAACCAATGGCACAAGCGAAAATAAGGCAAGCCATAAAAAAATCAAAAAATAATGAATAAAAGTTCGTTGTTGCCAGTGAATTTATCTAAATAGTATCTTTCGGATGCCATAATAAAACTAAAGTGTTAGTGTGGTTAGGATTGTGAATTGAAGAATGGAGTTAGGAATCTGAAAAGGGCTATCTCTCTATTATCATGGATATATCTCGACTTGAGTATTAAGTATCGCTGAGTATAGATTGAGCATTATTGATGATGAGTGTATGCAAATGTGGATGGGGTGATTAGATAGGATATTATGAGTTGGATTGTCATGTAGTTACAGTATACTTTGATTGGTTCGAATCTGTAGTATAGGATTTTACTTGTTCGAGACGAACACGGATAAGTCATGGGGAGTTTGATAGAACATATTTATACGATCTGTCACTGTCTTATTTCCATCATTCTTATATGTTTAATTGTGAAATATTACTTTTTCGTTGTATTTTGCGTTTCAGACATATTTGGAGTGGAAAGGAGATTTTACACGCTTATGGAGCAATTCTAGATGATGAAGGAAAGAAGCAAAAGAAGACTGGATGACGTCAGCCGCGGACGCTAAAGAATTAAAATCTGCGGATGCTATTGAATATTTGGAAATGCATAAGTGATTGAATTCCTTAAGGGTCTGCGGTCAGCACGGCCTGACCCAGTTCAGAAATTCAGCAGCTTTTTATTAGGGTTTCAATCCTTATTGGAGAGCTTCTTGGATGGTGAAATTTCAGAGCTTTGACCAAAGAATTGAGATCAAGCTTCACCCTTAGTCTAGACAATTCATACTCTTTGAACTTCATTTCTGTCTTTGTTTTGTTACAATGTTTTCAACGAGTAGCTAAATTTCCCTACAACTTAGGGAATTAAGTTGTAACATTGTATGAGACTATTGAATAGCAAGTTTTGATTTAGAGAATTATGTTCTTTTTTATAATTGCATGTATTTTTTGCTTAACTCAGCGTAGCGGCGAACTTAAGTTTATAGCATCCGAATGATATATAAATGAATTGTCATAGTAGTAAAGCCTAGTGGTGGAGCTATTGTGGTAGTTTGATTAGCTAATTGTTACAACTTCTTGAGACTCTAGCGGGTAATAGAAGATAGAAACTAAAATTAGATAACAGCCCTAGCGGGACTATCTGATTAGAAAAACTATAATTTACTAGGTCAAAACGTGTCTGGTCCGTGATTACTAGTTGCAATGAGATTCCTTGAACTTTGATATCTCATTTATTAGTAAACATTTTAGTTATTAGGTTCAAACAACCTCTAAAACCTCCTGATAGGATTAGGATTAGTTAGTAGTATAACTTCGACACCAGATTATTATTTTTGGATTCGATCCTGCATACTACTATACTTATTTTAAATAGAAATGTAAATTTAGAATTGCAATGCACAACGACGAGTTGTCAGAAACCAAAAGCCTTCTCGCATATGACCAGAGCTTTGATTGTTCTCAGTCTCCTCATATCGTTTCATGTAGGAAAGGAAAACAGACAAATGCAACTCTGGAAAAGTGATTGGTCTTCCAATTTGACATAGTTTTTCATGATTTACGAGGAATCTATCCCCATACTATTTTCAACTAAAAATAAATAATTAGCTTTTGACGAGCACGTCGTTGAGTGCTGCAAATTTATCCCGACTCTCCTTACTAGTATAGTATCGGCAAGCTGGGGTCGAATCCACAGGGAACGGTGGAAGTCTCTTCTCAATCTACAAACTAAGAATTGGGGTTGTGAGTAAAAAGTACGAAGAAAAGACAGAAACTGGTGCGCAAGTACCACTGGCGCACAAACAGATAGCAAGTGAAAAAGATGTAAATAACTATTCAAGAGATGATCTCGGTTCAGATTTATCACTATGAATTTCTATGTTTATCCTCGGTCACTAATGATACATGACATATTGTTCACGTAGGTTAAGGTCCTGTCACAGCTTAATAACCTACACATACATTCCGGTCAAGGTCCGTATGATATTATTACTCAATCTAGTCTAGTCAATAACGAATCCGGTCAAGGTAGCTATTGCCTATTCTAGTGTTACTCCTATCATTCACAGTCACGTACTTCTGATAGTTTAACTATAGATAACAGATTTTACAACTAAGTCTGCGGTGCAAGGCTTCGCTTAATTGTCTAACCTAATTATCATGCAATTGAGTGCGGAGTAATAATACTAAACTTTATCATGCAAATTAAGAACAAGACCTCAAAACATATTATTCATAGATCAAAACCCAAACCGAGTTCAGTGAGTTTAGCTACTCATGCTGATTGAATACATCTCAAGTATAATTAAATAACAAGACAAATCTGAAGTAGTGCGTCGGCAGTCTCGCGTGACAGCTTGCGCGCACGGCCGGATCGGAGTTCTGCTCTGAGCCGTCTGGTCCCTTCTGCGTGCCTCTTAATGATCTCCATAAATATTTGTATTTATAGCCTTGCCTCCTAGGGTTTCCACGAATATTTAGGCATGGATATCTGTAGGAAATCATCTATATCTCTAAAAATCTGCTTAGGAAATATTAAATCTCCAAAACTGAACTTAGAAATATTTCTCGCGCGTGATGACGTCATCGACCCGAATATCTCGCTATGTGCTGACGTCACCGTTTTGCTGTCTCTTGCGCGACCTTCACTCGCGCGCCATGTTGCTCGTGCGCCAGTGACCATTTGTCGGTTGTCGTTGCCTTGTTATCTTTTTGCATGAGATTCAGCCTCCTTGTTGCGTTTTCGTTCTAACTCTTCTTTAAGACCTGAAATACAAAACTACACCAAAAGCGTAATCTTATACCATAATATGTTAGAATAAAAGCAGTGTAAAGGACTTAAAGTAGCGTACAACTGCACTCTATCAGCTTTCTACCATATTTTTCCCGTGCAATGCATGAGCCACAACCAAGCATTTGATACATGAATACAATGATGACATAAAACATATCATCAATGACATTTGAAATTCTATTGTCACAGAAATACTTGTCCCTATGCGTTGCTCATTTTGAATATGCGGTCTAAGTCCCCTTAGGTGAAGATTCCTCTTCTCGTTTGCTTACATCAATCTCCCGAAAGACGTCCCTTGGTCCTCTCCTGAGTATGCCGACTATATAAGCCTCTCCCGAGTGCTTTCTTAGCGTAGGTATTTGTATGTACATTTTCTTTGGCTCGATGTGTGTCTCTCTTCTCCTCAAGGCTTCATCTTTATATAGTGCTAAGTATGATAAATCCTTATTAAACTTGTATTATTGAATCCTATTTTGATAATAACTCCCTAAATTGCTTTTAGGAAACCATTTCCTAAATTCATCTTTATCAAGATTTTCTTCTTTTGATAATCTTCAATTGATATTTCCTTATCTTTTATAAAATATATCTTCAACCTTATTTCTAATCCACTCATAATTAGAAATTCTAGAAAGCTTTGGACTTCCTAAACCAATTAGGAAATATGCAACTATCCTGCAGTAGGAACACAGTCTGCCAGTCGTAGACACATCCTCTCCGTCTTCTTTCACTGCCCGTCATAAACACAACATGTCTTTCTTCTTCTGCAGAACACAATGTTCTTGCCAAAGCGCAACATCTTTGATCCTCTTATGTGATCAATCTGTTTGTCTTTCTATGTATTAGTTGGTTGTCCTGTCGTAGCCTTCTGTCTGAGCCTCGTCTGCATGCTCTATCGTAACCTGTCTGTGACCTTCATCTGTGACAGCGTCTATACAACACCACGTATGACAGCGTCTATACAACTTTACTTATGATAACGTCTTTACATTTTGCCAAACATGACATACTATGGAACAACGATCTCCCCCTAAATTATGTTAAGTTCAAACATATGCTATGCTAGTCACGCTAAACTGATGATATGTTAGTCATACAAAATATATAGATGATATGCTAGTCATACATTTACTCCCCCTTTTTTGCAATAAAAATTGACAAGAGCGTAACTAAGTTTTACCTTGATTTGGTTTATGCAGTCATAGCTTTCTTTGACTCCCCCTTTCTTTGACATGGTCGCTTGATTTGAACTTATTAGCTTACTCCCCTCAATTTATGTTTCATATTAGAGTCCCTGTCGCACATTTCTTTAAGGCAATCTTCTTGAACAAGACAACCTTCTTTTCCACCAGCCTCTCATAGCATATCTGAACTTTTTTCTCTATGACAGCTAAGTGCTCTAGTGTTGACTAGTTAAGTTCATATACACCTAAAGAAAGTCTAGGTGTGACATAGCAACAACATACTCTCCCCCTGGATTGATTCTCGGCCGAGCAACTTCAGTGAGCAAAATTCTGCTCGGCCGATCTCTCCTTGGTAACCCCACCATTCTTGCCTATACTCTCAATTTCTCCTTATTCTTCCTAACACCACTTCTCTCACTAATCATCCTTAGCTACAAACCTCTTCCCTCCACAACCTTACTCACCTCATCAACTCAACCAAAATCACTCCAATCCATCATCATCAATGGCTAGAAGATGGAATCCCTTTAGATCCTCATAATCCTCTCGCATGCATGAGCAACCTCCTCTCCTCCTAACCAATTCGGATACCCCAAGCCTCATTCCATATCCATTTGGGGACCCTCTTCAATTTGAAAGGAGAGAAGAGCAAGAGTGGTATATGATGTATGAAGATTTCAAGATACCGGGAACCCTCTTCCCCAAGCTTGATGAGATCGACTCTCTTCCACACATGCAAAGAGGTAAGATCCATGAATTGTTAGATCATTGTGAATTAAGATTCTTGTTGAGGGAAGATCCGGGTACTCACCTTAAAATGGTCAAGGAATTTATGTGTACATTAGTGCCGAATGGGTTGATGGAGATATAGATGAAGGCATGGTAGATGGTCGGCGTAGGTATGTGATGGGATGGAACTTTAGACTAGGAGATATATGGTGGAGACTTAGGGAGGATAAAGTAAGGGAGATCCTAGGTATGGAGGATAACCTTCCTAGTGCCACAAGAAATGATGATGAGGTAGGAAGTGTTGCGGGAGTCTATCCTAGGAATGATCCCATTAGAAGGAATAGGTTTTGGAAAGAGATCACCAAAAGGATAGAAACATTTGTATCTCCCGAACCATCCACTATGATTTGGGTGACGAGGTATAATGTGATACATAGACTTGTCTCTATGGCTATCATTGCGAGGAAGGATGGAGGAAGGCATGTCTACAAGCATGACTTGGATTGCATGAGGTTGATCAAAGAGAGGAAGAAAATTGACTTGGTACAAATGCTCACAAGACAATTTGAAGAGTACCAAAAGCCAAATGCTAAGGCAAAGGCTTTAGGTGGCGGAGCTATCATCACTTGGATTGCCATACATTTAGGATTCTCCGTGGACCACTTCCCTCCCGTACGCAAAGAGGTGCTTGATGTAAGGAGGATGCGCCGAATGCATATGATTGAGTGGGGGAATGATCGGTGGGTTGTAAGGCCTTTACGTCCTTTACGTGCGATGATGATGATGATGATGATGATGATGATGATGATGATGATGATGATGATGATGATGATGATGATGATGATGATGATGATGATGATGACTATGATGATGATGATGAAGACCAAGATGATGATGATGATGACTATGATGAGGATGATGATGATGACTATGATGAGGATGATGAGTAGGAAGCACACTTTGCTTATTGCTTGCTTGTTTCACTCTTGCTAGTGTTTTGCTAGGTATTATGTTATGAGTTGAACTTGCTACTCTTTTGTGTGTTTCCTTTGAGGTCATTCAAACTTTATGTTTATTGTTATCTTGGATGTTTTATAAGATTGAATAACTTCATATCTCATCACACATGTTTGGTTTGGCCTATGTTATGATTTGTTTCACAAGCTCAGTATCTTTCACTTTCTTAATATCCTTATGAGTTTAGGTTTATGCCAAAGCCAAACATGCTTGAAAAACAAAAAGGAAAGCTTATGGAGCAAGCATGGATGCATACTAGTCTTCCTTCACACGAGAGAAGTTTCTTGATCCGTCTCTTATGCTTTACTTGATTGCTTAGGAGCTAAGCAAATTTTTAAGCGTGGGGTGGGTAGTGTGCATGCATCCATATTTTTAATGCTTCATTTCATCAATCATTAATCACATTTGAGCAACTTGCTTGACACATCACTTTCATCCTACATTTTTGATGATAATTTGAAAACAAGGTTGCTAAGCTTGAGATTACACTTGTGAGCATGGATTAACGAATTTGTTCATTGATCATGATAATTTGGGATGATTGAAATTCCTAGCTTGTGCCACTTTTTCATGAATTGACATCTAAGATAGTTTAAATCATTGAACATTAATGTGCTCTTTCATTGCATAATGAGTAAGGAGATTTTAGTAGCATGAACAAGAAGAAATTTTTTCGAAAATAGCATAGAGTTTTTGCTTGTGCTTGCCTAATAGGTGACTTTAGCCATTTTTGCCTTGCTTGTGTATCAACTTTGCTTGCCTATATGCCAAATTTTGTTAATTGGACACATTGTCAAGTTTTAAGTGTGGGGTTAACACCAAAGCTCACTCTAAAATTCCTACTTCAAAGAAGTAAACAAAAGGAATCGTAGTGCAAGTGCCGGGGGTTAGGAAGGTAATTTCCCCCTCGAAAGTACTTGCACTAACACAAAAAATGTTTTTATGAAAAGTTATTCAAGTGCCGGGGGTTAGGAAGGTAATTTCCCCCCGAAAGTACTTGAATAAGCAAAAAAAAAAAAAAGAATAAAAGAGAAGCTTGAATGGTAACTCGCATTGATTCTTGACTTTGTGCCCTTATGCATATTGTGAGTGTATTTGCAAGTTGAGATTGTGCATTTGCTTGGTTGATCTATTTGGATGACCCTTGTCTTCATGGCAACACAAGTGAGAATTCTATGTCTAGCTATTAATCTTTCTATGTCTAAACTCCTCTTCTCTTATGGATCATGACGTGTAGTCATATACTTGAGAATGAGTTTAATGTCATGAGCCTATGTACTTGTCCTTTGCAAGCATAAGTGATTGGCTAGACAAACTTCCATGAATGCTAAAGTTCTCTTTATGAGTTGTGTGATGACAAGAAGCATAAACAATGGCTTTGGTAAATTCTAGCTATGATGGAAAGATTGTTAAATGTTGCTTGTGAAGAATAACATGATTCCCAATTTTGTGTGATATGAATGAATTACGAATTTCCATGCTTGCTACGAGTTAAAATGCTTAAAATCTTGCTTCTTGATTGGTATGTATTGTCTAATGGATGATTGTGAACGGGATTTGTGAGTACTCCCTCTTGGAAAACTCTCACGAGACTACAACTCGTCCTAGGGCAGCCTAGAGGTTTAAAGGCTTGATGCATACGCTAAATGCATCCGTGTTGCCTACGAAAGTGAGTTAGGGGTAGTTTATAGATTGCGTTCCACTTCTTAGATTTTTAACTTTCACTTGGTGCTTGATTTTCACTCTCATATACATTGATTGATCTTTGAAATACTCATGATTCTATTATGCATCATTTGTCCCATTCTTGCTATCTTGTTCGGGACGAACAAGAATTAAGTGTGGGGTGTTTGATAAGTGTGCAAATTCGCAAGTATTTGTACAGTTCCTATGCTTAACTCTTGCTAGTTTTCGATTATTTTGTCAAGAGTACAAAGCACAAAATGCCAAAAGGTGGCGAGTCCCAAGAGGAGATTCTACTCTCCCGAGCAAACCTAAAGCCCAATCGAGCAAGTCCCAGAAGGTGGCGAGCAGATCAGGTCAGCCAAGGAATCTATCCCAAAACGACCAGAGATCACCTCGGTCGAGTAGAAATTCCCATGAAAAACATGCTCGGCCGACCTGAAGTGTGCAATCTACTCTGATGCTCCACAACATGATCTGCTCGGCCCATGAAGAGTGTGCTCGGCCGACCAGAACAGGGGATTGATCAAAGGAATTCTACTCGGTCGAGGACAATTCCGCTCGACCCAGGACTCAACAAGAATTGATACAAGGATGCTTAGAAAACTTTCCTCGGGCCGAGCAAACATCTGCTCGGGCTGAGGGTAATCAACCCTGCCGAGCACAAGTTGGTCAGCCGAGGACCCAAACCGCACCACATTCAAATATGCTCGGGCTAGGAGGATTCAAGTCGGCCGAGCAGATTTTTCCCCAAATTTCTTGCTCGGCCGAGGACTTATTTGCTAGGGAGAGGACCACCGAGTATATAAACTTTTTGATCATTTCAAACTCGGGGCCTTGACTTCGGAACTCGACTAAAAACCCTATAAATTCAATTTTTGAAGATCAAGTGCTACTTTGTGGAATTGAAGACTTCGGAGTGAAGATCAAGCATCAACATCTCCCATACTACTCTAGTTTGCAATTAATTTCATGTTCTCATACATTTCTATTGTTATTGCTTTCATTTCTAGTATGAGTAGTGAGTAGTGATTGGTTAGGGATCCCTAGGTTGCATGCATGTATTTGGATGATGATTAATTTGTTGTGCAATGAAATTTGATGTGAATTTTGTGCATTGGCTACATCTATTATATGTTGCACATTAAGTGTTTGTTAAAATGCTTAAGTGTAGTTAATTGAACCTAATCAATGATATATGCAATGAAAGTTGATATTGAGTTGATTAGAAAGCCTTGCATGAATAATCTACCTTGATCTTGACATGAAAGTGTAGGGTTGAGTTAGATGACTAGTTTACTTGACCTAGGTGATGTTAACTCTCCCAATAGATTGAGAAATTGAGGGAGAGTCCATTGCTTAAGGGAGTGCCAATAGATTGAAAGATTGAGGCCTCCATATAGATGAATCTCTTAGTCCTAAGGATAGAATGAAAGTTGAACTTAGGATTAATGTTCATAAATAAACTAATCTAATCAAGTTCTATTCATTTAATGTTGCATGATTGATTGTCATCTCCTTACATGCTAAACCCTAGGGACCATAGATCCTTAATCCTTTTAGTTTGCATAGTAATCTTTCAAAAATATCACAACCTCTTACCAATTCCCCCAAACTTTTATGTTAGGCAACCTCCTAAGTAGTTAAAACTAGTTGATTAACTCTAACTCATCTCTAGGGATTCGACTCTAGGTTACCTAGATCTATAAATTTTGTTTGCCATGTAAGAACATTTAAATCTCCACTATATACTACACGTCAGGTTGTGTCAACTTCATCTTGGCGATCGGGTTGGCCATGACTTACGTGGTTTCCAAGGCCGCAGAGGATTACCGACAGACTCATTGTATTACTGGAGGTGACACTCTCCCATCGGACACCATCAAGGCTGATGCATTGGCCATCTTCGCTGTTTTAGGAATTCCCCAAGCAGCAAGTGTTGCAAACTTTATGTTACATCAAATTTATTTGGGTTAATTACAGATGACCACCCGCATAATAGACCATATTCCACGCCACCATCTCTATATTGTAATATTACATTCGACCACCTTTATAATTACTAACGTTTCCAAAGATCCACCTCAGTTAACGGCAGTTAACGGAGAGGTGGTTAAATGAAAACTAAATTGATTATAAAGGTGGTGAAGTGGACACATATTTATTATAGAGGTGGTGTATTGTAATAAAAATACTATTATTATATTGAAAATTTAATATATTTAACGGAAAATTTGACGGAACAGTGATAGGTGGTTGTTTGGGAACGTAAAATATTATAAGGGAGGTCGAATATAATATTACAATATAAGGTGGTGACGTGGAATATGGCCTATTATGAAGGTGGTTTTTCGTAATTAACCCAATTTATTTATTTACCAGTTCCCATTCAGGACTAAAATCTGCATACACAGCTCACTTAGTATCAAATATGTTAATGTGAATTTGCAATGCAGGTGACATACAGTCTCTCATTCGCTTTGGCGTCAATATTCTCAAAGGAGTCCGGCGCAGGCCAAGGCCTGTCTCTTGGTTTATTAAACTGGACCATTGTGTTCCCACAGGTAACAAAAAAAGAAAAATGATACATTTTAAGGACATTGTGGAACTTATATTAAGGTAACTAACTGAAAAAATGAACAGATGTTTGTATCTGCTACGAGCGGGCCTTTTGATGCATTGTTTGGAGCCGAAAACTTGCCAGCATTTATGGTTGGTGCAGTTGCAGCAGCCATAAGTGGTGTCATGGCACTGATATTGCTTCCGAACCCGCCACCGGACTTCACTAGTAACAGCGGCGGAGGACACTTTTAGACACTGATGGGTGATGGAAGTTTGTTGCAATAGACCTTTCTGAAGTACTCATCTTTTTGTGTGGGTGTGTGCATTAGTAAAGCTTAGTAGTTTTGATAAGTTATGGTCTGTTGTAATTGGAATTTGCGGGCGTGTTTGGATCCATATTGAAAAATATTTAGCTTGTTAAATATTTGTTCTCATTGAAACAAAGTGATCTGCCGTTCACAGATTCAGTTATAGATATCGTTTTCACTGTTAACGTGTTTCAAATATATAATTGGTGAGATTTGATAAAGAATGTCGATATAGTTTTGGTAAGAGCAAATAATAAAATTCAACTTATTTGATAATTCGTCATTGATATAAAAGTTGGTTTTTAATTTAATTGGACAATAAAATTTGCAAAAAACATTAGCAGTTAGATTTAACGGTTACTTATTAATTAAATATTAAAGTAAGATTATTAGTAATTAACTATTGAGATTACGTCTCACTTTCCTACAAAAGCTACATGTCCTTTTTGAACTTCTACCTACAATTGATTATTTATTAACATTAACAAAAAACCTTAATTACTAACATTTCTTGCAGATCTTCTGTAAATTTACAGATGTTAAATTTGATGAAATTTAGCAAACTGTCTTGAACATTACTTATACTATTTAGATCAAACAAATTCGGCAAACAAAAATATTCAAGTAAAAATTGTTTGACTGATTGACTCTTCGGGCCCGTTCAACCGTCTCAGCCGTTGATTTTTATCAATCCAATGGTTCATATTGGTAACCGTCAATCACCAACCGTCAACCACCCAATTGATTAAAAACCAATTTAATCTCAACCGTCGAATTAATCAAATCAACAGCCAAGATTACGTCTTTATGTCTCACAAAATTTGCATGTCTCTCCAAAACCAAACTCAAATGTTTGATACAGAAAACAACGCCTCCCTCCCCTCATTAGAACGTCCTAACAACTATGCAACTTCAAATTAGCTGGGTTTTTACTAAATTTGTAAAATATCAAGACATTAACCCGACAACATGGTACGAGGATGCAATGTGGGATAATTGGTGTTTAGTGAATTGGGCTGTGTTTTGTGTTGGGACTACAACGGAGTTTGGGAATGCCATATTTGGGGATGATAAAATAAAAGGCAGAAAATAAGTTCAAGAAGAGTTTAGAAGAAGGAGATGAACATGGAGGAAAGGGTTTAGGCGTCTGAAACCATGTAGAAATTTGAATTTCTTATATTCAGAATGTACATGATTTATATATTGTGTATCATGATAAGGTTCGATGACTCATTTATCTTTAATTGATCCTTAATTTAAGCAAAGGAATATTCCATGATAATTAGAAACAACTACTCTAAATGGAAAGAGTCCACAGACATTTAAAATAGATTGAATCTTTAGCTATTACGACAATCATATGAATGCAAGAAACCAACATTGATAATTTATTTGTAATTTCTGCATGGCAGTAACATGGTTTCATTCTACTCCATAACTTCTTTAGTTTTTTACAGATCTTACTTCTTAGCTTAGGAAGTAGAGAATGTTGTTGCTGGTGCGGCTGAAGGAGTGCGTGGATTTCTTGCACCGGTGCTCTCCAACGATGGTTCCTTATAGTGCTTCTGCTGTTGCTTCCGGGGACTGATCAAATGACAACTTGATATCGGTTTGAATCATGTATTCACTTTCCGAAATCAGTATTTCGCCCCTTACAAAAGCCTTAGAGTTACACAAAATCTAAAGTGAGATAAGACAAACCGGCCAACTCCAATCAAGCCTCTTAGATCGGATGTTGGTGACGATTGTTTAGTCTTTTGGTGTATCAATACCTCTGTATCTCAATACATGTATGCTTGTGTTACACTAAATCCAATCATTCTGAATATGTACATCCGTGTCTTTGCAGTTACCCAAAACTGTCACATTCAGCAGTTACATATGGGGACACGTTCCTGGAGACAGTTCCCATAACCGCTCAACAGTTACACAAACTGTTCAGCAGTTATAAAATTGTCAGCAGTTATCTAAACTCTTTCAACCAGAGAATGACACACAGGGACGCGTCCGTTGGCACATGAGGACCCATCACAAGGGACCCGTCCTCATCCTAACCGGCCTTGATTTATACATTGGTGTATGCATTAGTTCATGTATCAACCATCTATCATGTGTGGCCGCACATGATATATGATAAATACATCTAAAACACCAACAATCCCTCCCCTTTCAGTGTATTTTATCATAACTTGCGCAGAAGTGGACATGTCCATTACGATTGAATTTCCACATAGTGTACAACTTGAAACACCCTGAAAATCATGGTGTCCGTAAGGATTGAATCAATCAATCCCTCTTGGATGCCACAAGACAATACACACGCAAGTCAACTGACTAAGCAAAGTTGTCTTGACTCGTTAACGGCCATGAGTCCATATCTATTCATGAACATGTCCGAGGCCTACCTGAAGCCTCATGAAGCGGCCAAACTTCATGTTCACATAGGTAATTTCCTTATCAGGGACCGTCCCCTATGTGTACATACTTTACACTTTTTCAAGGAAACTATTAAGATTCGGGTCCCTATCAGCCTATTCAGTAGGACGGAGCAAACGTGGGGGTTAAATCATGCTCCCAGCCTTTAGAAATGAGCTTGTGCCACATTGAATTCTGTCCCGGAGTTACCGGTAGGAATTGGGTGTCTCACCCTAAAGGACTAGTCAGGTACGTACGTGTGTACAAGTCCTCATTAGATCTCACAACCATGTCTCTTGCAAGACCCTTCGTCAAGTGATCTGCCATGTTCCGTTGTGATCTAACGAAATCAACCGATATCACCCCGTGTGAAATGAGCTCTCTGATCACACTATGCCTCACACCTAAGTGGCGTGATTTCCCATTGTACACCTGGCAATATGCCTTATTCAGCGCTGCAGCACTGTCACAATGTATTGATGGGTGAAATTGGTTTCTCCCACAATGGAATATCATGGACTAAGTCCCTTAGCCATTCTGCCTCTTTACCAGCAGCCGCTAAGGCAACAAGTTCAGATTCCATAGTAGAGGACGTCATGCAAGTTTGCTTCTTGGAAGCCCATGAAATAGCACCTCCCCCAAGCGAGAATATCCACGCTTACTGAGGAATGGTCCTCTTCACTTATCCAACTTGCATCTGAGTACCCTTCCACAACAGAGGGACTGCCAGTGTACATAAGAGCATAATCAAGTGTTCCCTTCAGGTACTTCAACACTCTATGTACCGCGTCCCAATGATGAACGCCAGGGTTGCTAGTAAATCTACTAAGCTTACCCACTGCAAAAGCAATATCTGGTCTTGTGCTAGTCATAGCATACATCAAAGACCCAATTACTTTAGAATATTCCAGCTGAGATACAGCTGCTCCTGTGTTAGGGACGAGTCCCTTAGCAGGATCATAGGGAGTGCTCACAGGTTTACAATCATAGTAGTTGAATTTCTTCAACAACTTCTCAATGTAATGTGATTGAGTCAACATGATACCTGATTTGTTTCTCATTATCCTTATACCAAGAATAACATCAGCCTCCCCCATATCTTTCATGGAGAATTGTGATGACAAAAACTGTTTCGTCTCAAGGACCCGTCCATGACTGGTTCCAAAAATCAGCATGTCATCAACATATATGCAAATTATGACTCCTTCACCAGAATCATCAAATTTGCTATATACACACTTGTCGATTGGTTTAAAACAAAACCATTCGACAACACAACCTCATCAAATCGTTGATGCCATTGTTTAGGAGCCTATTTCAATCCGTACAGGGACCTGTCCAGTCTGCATAGCTTGTGTTCATGACCAGCAAGGATGAATCCCTCAGGTTGTTTTATGTATATTTCCTCCTCCAACCTTCCATTAAGGAATGCTGTTTTCACATCCATTTGATGGATGACTAGATTGTGAATTGCTGCCAAAGCAATCAACAACCTAATGGTTGACATACGAGCAACCGGAGCTACGTGTCAAAGTAATCCGTCCCTTGCTTTTGTCAAAAGCCTTGGACCACAAGTCTAGCTTTAAACTTGTCAATACTTCCATCCGCTCTCATTTTCTTTTTGAAAATCCACTTACATCCCAAAGGTTTACAACCCGCTAGTAGGTCAATAAGTGTCCAGGTACGGTTCCCCATGATGGATTGCATCTCATCATCTACTGCCTCCCTCCAAAAGGACGCATCACGAGACTTCATAGCCTCGACAAAGGTTCTAGGATCATCATCAACATTGTAACAATACAATTGTTGGGAATATATTTCATCCTTTGTACCTTCAACCAAGTAAGTTTGAAAATCATTACCAAATGACTTTGCTTTTCTTACTCGGGAACCCTTACTTAGTTCAGAAACTTGTTCATCCGAAGGATTAACACTATCATTCTGAACATCAGAACTGAGAGTCCCACCATTTGAAATAGATTTCATTTGGAATGTCCCTCATCACCCTGTTCTGAGTCCAAGTCCCTGAAAGGGACGCGTCCGGACTAGTGACGGTGCCCTTTGAAAGGAAACGTCCTTCATCAAAGATAGCATCCCTCAATTCAATAACACTATGAACCGAATAAAACTTATTTGGTTCAATTACATAGAACCTATAAGCCATCGAGTGTTCAGCATATCCAATGAATAGACACTCCACACCTCTTTCACCAAGTGTCTTATGTTTAGGATCTGGCAGACGGACGACTGCTCTATGGCCCCAGACCTGTTCTTATGTTAGGAACCCTATTTAAGATATAACATGCAGTAAGCATGGCCTCTCCCCAAAACCCATCACTAAGTCCCAAGTAGGAGAGCATGGAATTCACCATCTCCTTTAACACTTGATTCCTCCTTTTCGAAACACCATTTTGTTGAGGTGTGTAAGGAGCATTGACTTCATGAACGAGTCAACAGATTGAAAATATGTTGGGTCAAAGTACTCACCACCTCTATCGGTGCGGAGTCTTTTGATCAAAACTCTCATTTGAGTTTCGACCTCACTCTTCTAAATTTTGAATTTATCAAGAGCTTCATCCTTGTTGTGCAACAAGTACACATACATATATCGAGTACAATCATCGATGTACATCACGACATACCTTTTATTACCTAAGGATGGTGTTGCATGAAAGTCACATAGATCACTGTGGACGAGTTCAGGCATACTACGTACTCTTTGAACATTCACTACTACAGATCACATTTATAACAGCGCTTGTTTTTGCTTTTTAACAGCGCTTCATGAAGCGCTGTTGAAACGGGTGCTGTTGTAAATCACAGATTTATTACAGCGCTTTTTACAAAAAAGCGCTGTTGTTTATATATATTTATAACAGCGCTTCTTTACTAATAAGCGCTGTTATAAATATATATAAACAACAGCGCTTTTTTATAAAAAGTGCTGTAATAAATCTTTGATTTACAACAGCACCCGTTTCAACAGTGCTTCATGAAGCGCTGTTAAAAAGAAAAAACAAGCGCTATTATTTTATTACTTTTTTACAGCGCTGTTAAACATAATCACTTACAGCGTTTTTATTTAAGCGCTGTAAAATAGTTATTAATTTTTTAATTTGAAAATTTAATAATTCGAATATAAAATATTACAGCGTTTTATAAAAGAGCGCTGTAAAAAATTTAAACATGTTACAGCGCTCTATATATAGGAGCGCTGTTAAATGTTATTAATTTTACAACGTTTTTATGAATTAAGCGCTGTTAAATATAAGATTTGAATTATAAAAAAAATTATAATTAAGCGCATTAAGATTTATTATAGTTACGGAGATTTGAGAAGACAGTTTTGGAAAGTTAATAATATTAATAACTGCTTTAAAGGAAATCAATTTTGATTATAATTTTCTTTATTTTTTATTTAAATCGTACTTTTTCAATGAAATGGAAACACAATTTAACATTCTTTTTTACAAGCATTAGCAAATAAATATTATGGACAAAACTATGGCCTTTGTACTGAATTTCTCTCATTGCTCGTCTTGAATAAACCTCATTGCTCGTCTTGAATTGACTCATCGTCCTCGACATATATCATACAACAAATCTACAAAAAAAATATTGTGAACAATAGAATAGAGTTAATATCAAACAAAGAAAAAAAAGTTTAACGAAAAGTATAAAACACAAAAGTGTAAGAAATAAGAGTGGGATTCCTTACTTGAAACGGGAAGTTTATGCGAAACAAAGCTTTTTGGACTGTAAATTAAAACATCCGACAAGAACAATAGTATGTTTGAAAGAAAATTTCAATGTAAATTTTGTTGCATATTTGGATATATATAGAAAGACTATAGCGGGAAATTTGTGCGGGTGACTTAAAATTCTGAATTTTTAATATTGAATATGGACCGTTAGATTAGGTTAAACAACGATTGGGATTACAATCTGCGCGAAACTGTTTCGACCAATCAGGTAATTTAACATATTCAACAGCGCTTCAAATACAAAAGCGCTGTAAAAAATAAATAAATATTTTTAATTAAGGAAATCGAATTACTGAGACATTTATTACAGCGCTTATAATAATAAGCGCTGTGGTATTTTTACAACAGCGCTTTTACGTTATCAGCGCTGTTATAAATAGTATTTATTTGTTTTGTTTTTTCTTCAGAATTCATTGATTATTATGAAACAAATTTAGTTGGAAGTTTGATAAATGAAGCTTATAACTCATTTACTTAAAAAAAAATCATTTGCATTTCTGTTGTGTTTTTATTAGTGAAAAGTTTAGTTGATCAAAATGTACAATGTTCAACTTATTGCTTAGTAAAGAGACACAGTACAAATATTCAAATGCCAATGATTTCAAATGCTTATTAATGTTCTCATGATATTTTAATTAATAGAATGTTACTAATTGAGTTTTTAATTCTTAAGATAACAAAAACCTAAAAAATATATTACCTGATTTTTAAAACTTGAAAATACTGAAAATATATCTTTTACAGCGCTTATATGTAAATAAGCGCTGTAATATATAATTTACAGCGTTTATTAATTTTAAACGCTGTAAAACAAATTATTTTATTATTATTTTAAATATATATTAGCGCTTATAAACGCTGTTATAATTAGGGTTTGGATTGAGGGTTAGGGTTCGGGGTTCAGGGTTTAGAACCCTAATTACAACAGCGCTTTTATGGTAAGGCGCTGTGGTAAATTATTTTACAGCGCTGTTTTGCTTTTATAAGCGCTGTTAAACATGAACTCGCTATTTATATTTTATTTGACATGATATATACCAAAGCGGTTCTTTATTAAAGCGCTGTAATATGTAAAACAGAGCAGTATTTTTATTAAAACAGAGCAGTTTTTTTATTAATAAACACACTTTCATCATTGATAATTACTTAAATTACAATAAACAAAAGCTCTATTAAAACATCATCTAATAATTTTGAATCTTCACCAATCCATATTATCTCGCCCGAATACCAGCTGCATGAAAAAATTAAACATAAGGACACAATATACACGATAAAAAAATAAAATAATTTAAATTTTATAAAGTAAGAATTTTCAACACATTAATTACCTGCTTAATTCCAAATCATAAAAAAAGTTTGATTACATATCCTTTATATAGCGTGCTCATCACTAAAATCCTGTATAAAAACACCAAGCAAAATAAGTAAATTAAATGATATATAAATCTAAACACAACTTCACAAATATATTAATGTTTTGAAAAATATTCGGAATTCTTACATTGTTTTTCAATCCATATGCCTTCATTGTGATCATCCCTTCTCTGTTGAAATTCACCAACGTCTTCGAAATTGTTTGGAATGGTGCTACAAACCGCTGCACTATCTTCAGAGTAATCATTTGTATCCATACCATCTTCGAAGAAAATATGTTGTTTTCCATGAACGACAATATATTTATGTTCATTTGTGGGATCCTTGACGTAAAATACTTGTTTAGCTTGCTCAGCCATAATGAAAGGCTCGTCTTTGTATCCTTCTCTACGAAAGTCAACAAATGTCATGCCGAATTCATCAATACGAACATTCGAACTATGCACCCATATTTCAATAAGCGCTGTTAAATATAGTTTTTCACGGCGCATATTTAAATAAGCGCTGTTGTATATTCGCTATACTTTTCACGCTTGGTATTGTTTTTCAGAAAACCAAACCCTGCAAAAAATTGATCATTGTTTACTTCACAGGTTTGAAAGATGATCATTCAATTTACAATGCACACAATGCTCACAACTCAAAAGATCAACATCACATTTCATACGTCATACACAAAGTATACAATATTTTCCACAATTACATGATAAACAAAAGTAATAACATGATAAAAGCTACAAAATACAATTCATCCCTAGCTTCTTTTTCATGTTAAACCTACAAAAAAAATTAGACGAGTTAGAAAACTTGTCACAACACGTATATTATTCATTGAATCAATGATATTGAATAATTATATAAATTACCTCATCAATTCCATTGATATTCTTGAGCGGGGACAATCAAGAATGTAATAAGAGAATTCGTCCCTTACTTCATTCATAACGAAAGACGGGTAACTTTCCCGTCCATTTGGAAACACCTATTTCCACATCAAAACTCGTTTTTATATAAATGTAAATTGTATATATTTTTAAAAAGACTACGAAAAAAATGAAACTTACATCACTAAAATTATCATGAAGCTGTCCATTATTTTCTTGAACGTACTTAATGATATCTCGAACGTATCGTATGCAATAATAACCACATAAGTTCGTCCTCTCTGGTTGTCGTGGACACTACAAACATAAAAACACATGTTGTTAGTATATTTTATCCCAATTGTAAATGTAAAAATATGCTAGAAATTAAATTAATTACCTCGACTGTTATCCATGTAGTCGATCTAGATTGTGAAGAGGATCCATTCATATTTTGAATTTTGGTAAAACTCCTAAATTTCAAAACACAAAAAATGTTTACTGACATTTTGAAGTATAAACATTAAAATAAAAACTAATAATTTTCAATTAATCGCCGAACATCTGATCGAACCATGCCAGCCATTGGATCTAGCTAATATACCAAATTTTGTCTTGGAAAAAGCACACACAACATCCAATGACTCCTTCAAGAACATGATTTAAAACAAGTTAAGTTAAATCATAAAAGTAGCTAAAACTATTAAATACAAATTTAGTTGAATACTTACTCTTGTGGATCACAATATGATAGAAAATAGCAAAAGAAGGATGAGCTATCAGGCATTGTCAACCGAGACGTCAAAATAGAAACTCTTGAGTTCTAATTTAATAAATAAACAAGTAAAATAAATAAATCATTTCAAACATATTGCATATAAAATATAAATTGATATGTAAAATAACATTAATACAATAACATTTTTTATTACCTTCATATTGCTCCAAATTAGGTTCTTCAACTCTGCATGCACGTGCCTCCAATTTTGATAAGTAATTGGAACACGTGTTCTTGCTGCCAAACATAGCGCACTTCTCCATATTGATTTATTCGGACCCGTTGGAACTCCTTTATCGGTAAACTCAATAGTGGACTGAGTATTAGAGGTACTCCTCTCCTTACAAAATTTGGTCAAATATGTAGGCCCCCTCTTGCCTCTCTTAGATGGCGCGGAACACTCTCCCGCGTTATCAATGTTATCATTTGTGATTTGCAAATTCTCCATTTCTACATATTTAACAAAATTATTCATGATCAAACACAAAACCACAATACACAAGTAGATTAATTCAACAATAAACAAATTACACAAACCAAAAATTAGGGTTTAAGAATAAGTGGTACCATATCTGAGCTTGCGTCGGATTTTGTTACGGAGCTAAGTCGGAATAGCAGACCTGAGCGTGAATAAAAGCTTTGACACTGAGAGTAGTCGGAAATTGCAGATGAAAGCTGGACGGAAGAGAATGACGGCCGGTAATTCGGAAAAGCGGGATCTGAGAGTGAGTAAATCTTTAAAGTCGCAAATTACTTAGGGTTAAAACGATGTTATTACAGCGCTTATTATTTTAGGCGCTGTGGTAAATACTTATGTAACAACGCTTATCCAAAAGAACGCTGTTAAAAATGTATTTACGACAGCGTTTATATGAAAAGCGCTGTTGTATAGATTTCACTGTGAAAGGCAAAATTTAAGACAACGCTTTTATTTAATAAGCGCTGTAAAGGGTATTATTTAGGACAGCGCTTAAAAAATAAAAGCGCTGTTATTTATTTGTTACAGCGTTTTTTATCAAAACGCTGTGCTAAATTGTATTATTACAGCGTTTTGGTAAAAAAACGCTGTTAAATATATAATTTTTTTTACTGCGCCTAATTACAAGCGCTGTTGAATACATAATCTGTACTAGTGATTAACAAAAGGTTGTCTAGTGATCTTAGTAAGCATCCAAGTTCTACATTTTTCAATATGCTTATTAAACACAGGAATCAGTCCATTGTTACACATGCCAGTAATCTCTTATAGTGAACGTGTCGAAGCCGAGCATGCCAAAGAGAGGAACTGTCCTTTGAAGGGACCCGTCCTTTTGATACATTATTATCATGAGTATACACCATGTGAACAAATGTTGAAACATTAGAAATACCAAGTTTAAACATTCCATTACACAAGTAACCACGTCCAATAACAAGCCACACTTAGTCAAAATGAATTTATCGGCTTCATGTACTTGCCGAAAACCGAAGATAGAGCACTTTTGTATGCTGTTTTAGGTCCTTTACACTGCTTAGATTCTAACATATTTAGTATAAGATTACGCTTTTGGTACAGAGGCGACTCAGAGCGAAAATTGAAGAAGAGATCGCAAAGCTGCCGGCGCAAGACTGGGACGCGCAACTGACGACGCGCGCATCAGGCTATTAGTTTCAATACTTGTTGTTTATCATATAAATCTTGAGATGAATATGTTCAGCATGTCTAGCTAACTTTCTGAATTCAATTTAGACTTTGACCTTTGAATAATATGTTTTGAGGTTTTATTCTAAATGCATGACCTGTTTAGTATTATTACTCCGAGCATACTTGCATGATAACTAGTTTAGATAGTTAGGCGAAGCCTTTACCCGCAGACCTAATTATAGACTCTATTATCTAACGTTAAACTATCAGAGGTACGTTACAGTTAATGATAGGAGTAGCACTAGATTAGTTAATCACTACCTTTACCGGATTCGTGGTTAATTAGGCTAGGTTGGATAGTAATATCATAAAGACTTTTACCAGAATATATGTGTAAGTTATTAAGCCTTTACCGGACCTTAGCTTGCGTGAACAAACAGTCATAGATCCTTAGAAAATCCGTGATAAACATAGAAGTTCATAGTGATAAGTCTAAGTTGAGCTCATCTCTCGTTTATTGTTTACACTCGTATTTATTCTGCGTGCCAGTAGTACTTGCACTCCTACTTTCTTTCTTTTACTTGTTTAACTTACACAACCCCAATCTTAGTTTGTAGATAAAAGACGACTTCTCACCATTCCCTGTGGATTCAACCCCTGACTTAGCTAGACTATAATAAGGAGGAGAGGGACAAATTTACAGCACTCAACGACGTGCTCGTCAACCCATCTTATTGAGAACAGGTCCAGAAACTAAGTTCTTTCTAATACAAGGAACAAAAAACACATTACAAAGATTTAAAGTCTTTCCAAAAGAAAATTCCAAATATACTTGTCCATGACCAAGTACAGGTACAGTTGACTCATTTTCCATGTGAAGCACCCGTTTACTGTTCGTTGAAACAAACGACTTGAACAAAGTTCTATCCATACACTCGTGCATCGTAGCACCAGAGTCAATCCACAATGAAATCTCATCATCCTGCATATAAAATGCCTTAGAAATGTTAGAAATATAATCCAAAACAAGAATAGATTTCAAGCACACAGTTCCCTCAAAGGGACCCGTCCATTTCTGACCTTGATGAGTACACTGCCCAGGTTCCTTAGAACTCTGACCGGACTTTGGAACTTTACCCTTCTTTGTAGAACGACATTCTCGTTTGAGATGTTCCATCTTGCCACAGTCCCAACATTTGACACCCTTCCCTGGTTGGGACGGTTTCTTGTTAGGTCCACTGTCAGTGTTGTCAGAAAGGCGTTTAACACCCTTCCCTTTGTCCCTTTTAGAGGACCCTTCCTCTGTCACATTGACAAAGTAAGAAACCTGTGGTTTCTTACCCTTCTCCTGCACACGAATACTATCTTCGATACGCAATTCTCAAGCTCCATACTATCTTCCTTGTCAAGCTGAAGAAGAGACAGATTCTCCTCCACGAAGAAGGCAGTTTGTCAATTCTCTGTATCTCAATACCTCTATGCTTGTGTCAAACTAAATCCTGTCATTCTGAATATGTACATCAGTGTCTTTGCAGTTACCCAAAACTGCCACATTCAGCAGTTACACATGGGGACACGTTCCTGAAGACAGTTCCCATAACCGTTCAACAGTTACATAAACCTTTCAGCAGTTACACAAACTGTTCAACAGTTATAAAACTGTCAGCAGTTATCTAAACTGTTACAACTAGAGAATGACACACGGGGAAGCGTCCGTTGGCACATGAGGACCCATCACAAGGGACCCGTCCTCATCCAAACATCCTTGATTTATACATTGGTGTATGCATTAGTTCATGTATCAACCGTCTATCGTGTGTGGTCGCACATGATATATGATAAATACATCTAAAACACCAACAGAGAAGCTGCTTCATTATCTTTTCCGCTATAGCAATCAAAAGTAAATGATATTGCTCTTTAAAATCTCATTGATTTCCGAGTTGCTGTTTTCATATTCATAAGCGGGTTTGAAACACATCTAGACTTGAATGTTTGTACCCTCAACATAATATTCAGATGATAATATTCTTGATTTTTTAACTATATTATAAATATTTTAAAGTGTTCAAGAATAAAATTCAAGAATCATATATACTATATTCATGAATCATATTTACTTTATACATGAGCCAAATATACATAATTCATGAACCATAGTTATTTAATTCATGATCATATTATAATTTTCAAATACATAAGATTTGGTTAATCAGATTCATGAACCATATATACTTAATTCATGAATCATATTTAAATTTTTAAAATACAATATTTTATTGATAAGAGTCATAAACCACATATATTTAACTCTTATATCATATTGTAAAATAAAATATCCATATGATAGGACTCATTGACTTTATATGCTAATTTCATGAACCAACAAAAATACATATTTATTATAGAGGTGGTGTATTGTAATAAAAAATACTATTATTATATTAAAAATTTAATATATTTAACGGAAAATTTGACGGAACAGTGATAAGTGCTTGTTTGGGAACGTCAAATGTTATACGGGTGGTCGAATGTAATATTACAATATAAGGGTGGTGGCGTGGAATATGATCTATTATGCAGGTGGTCATCTGTAACTAACTCTAATAAAAATTAATAAAATAGTTTTTTGTTGTAACCACCTTTCCAATATCACAATTTAATCAAAGCAACCACTTTCATTTTTTTAACTTAACCATCCACAAATATAAAAAAGATTTAATATGATTTTTTCAATAGGTTTATATCGTTGACTTTGGTTGAATTATAATAATTTTTTTAATAAATTACCAAATTTTAGGGTTTAGTAATTGACAAACTAATTACCAAATTAACTTCATTGACTTTGGTTGACTTACTAAATATATGAACTAATTATTCTAATTAATTTTCCTTTTTTTTCAATTGGTCAACAAAATGGACAATCTCCATTCTCAAGCCAATTAAATTATTCCCCTCTACCCTACCCCGTGGAACCCCTGTCCATATTTTCTCCGTTGATTTAATCCCGATCAACGGTTAATATCACTCTATATTTTATATTTAAATGTTACTTTATACCTGATAGGGTTAAGTTCTAAAGAGACATGTAATTTTTGTGAGACAGAGGAACATCCATCTCAACCGTTGATTTGATTGATCTTGCGGTTGAGATAAAAGTTGGTTTTTGATTAAATTGATTGGTTGAATTTGCAAAATCCAGGGATGGTTGAGAGTGACGGTTATTAATATCAACCTTTATAATTATAAAGTAGTATATTGATATAAAATATAAAGTGATCTTAAATATGTAAGGACCTGATCATAAATAATTAAAACTACACATTTAAATTATAATTAATAAAATATCAAAGAGAGCATAGATTATTATATTAGTTATGATTGACTAATCCATTTTATTGCTAAAATAAATAAAAAATAATTTCAAAAAAATTAAGCAACTGATTATATTTTGAATATTGATAAATATCCAATTTTTTAATCTTCCCTTCATATCCGATACTGATTTTATCATTAAGAAATCATAAGGCATATATGTATATGAATATACAGTAAATTGTATGATTTATTTTATTTAATAAATACAACTTTTGTAAAAATATTTTGATTTGCGAAATAATTAGTTACGGTTCGCAAATCTTTTGGTTTATTTGTTATGATTCATGAAGTACCCCGTCATGGTTCATGAACCTTATATCATTATGTATGCACAAGAAGGAGCGGTCTAGCGGTCAGCCACTCGGTCTCTGGTCTCAGAGGTCGGTGGTTCAAGCCCTCCTGAGTGCATATCCGCCTTGAGTATGGGGTTTGTCCATTCGTTGAGCGATGAAGTAATAATAATTTTAAAAACTCTATATATATCATTATGTATAATTAATATTAATTTATGAATCATGATGCCCACCGAGGGCTAGTCAAGTGGCAGTGGATGTTGTATTATATGCCACACGTCATGGGTTCGATTCCTGGTGGGTGCTAAAGCAGTGGGGCTTTAGCGGGGTGGGATTTTTTTGAAATTTTTTTATGAATCATGACATATTAATTTATGAAGTAGAATGTATTATTTATAAACAAAAATACAATTGTTTGAAACATTAAACATTATTTTATGAACCATGACATATTTTCTATTAACCAAAGCGTAATAATTTGTGAACCTTATCATATTTTCTATTAACCTAAGCGTATTAATTTTTGAACCATAACATATTATTCTATAACCATAGCGTTTTAATTTTTGAACCATAACATATTATTTTATTAATCATAGCGTATCTATACTATATATAAAGCGGGAAGGTGGTATTGACGGTTACAAAATGAAGCCACATTTCCTCTTCCCATTATACCCCTGCTATTATTACTAAATACTTCCTATACCATTAATCGAAATACTTTATTATATATTAATTAATAAGTACCATTCACAAGTACATATTTTAATGTAATATATAATGAAGCAGCACAAACTATTCTCTGCATTAATACTAGTTAATTTTTAAACCATGACATATTAAATTCTGAACCATGTTGTAATATTTGAACCATAACATACTAATTTTGAACCATAACATATTAATTTTTGAACCATAACGTAATTTTTAAACCATAATGTATTAGTTTAAGAAGCATCATGTATTCATTTTTGAAACATAATGTAATTTTTATGAACCATAACTTAAATTTTTTGGTACCATAGCTTATCATTTTCTAAACCATAAAATATTATTTTATGAACCATATCATATTGATTTATGAATCATAACGCATTATACATAAATCTTGATATATTATGTAAAATTATTGTAACATATCTTGCGGCTGAATTTAATTAATATATAATTCCTAAAACAGTGGTAATCTTCCTATTAAGAATTGGGGAATGGTGTTTGGCGGTTACCACTCTTCAATTTTCAATTTAGTCATTCATCTATTAGTTAATTTCAATTCAACTTTTCACATACTTTAAGTTACATTTAATGCACCCAAATTTTATATTTGCACAATGTGCATCAAAATGTTATGAAAATGCAACCAGATTTGCTAAACAATAAATATTAAAAATTGGACTATCATCTTCCTATTAAAAATGCGTGAGACTCATTTGACGGTTACTCTTTTTTGTAACTGTTTAACATCAAATCCAAATCCTCAAAATTTGCAACGTTATTAAAAATAACCGTTCGATCTTATCATTTTTACTTTTTTATCTTATCATTTTTTGTATCTTATCAGACAAATTAAGTTATCCTATTAAAAATAACTGTACAATCTTATCATATCCACATCCTTATCCAATTATTTTTTTATGATCTATCAAACAAATTAATCACAGGTTATACTGTGCGTTGAATAAGAGTGAATAGTAATTGCAAAAAAAGTCATATTATTTAATTGATAAATCACATATATCCTTCATGTATTAAAACACATTAAATTTTATCAAACTATTATATCCATCAGATTAAATGTGTGGAGGATCGAGATCATTTTATAGTTTATATGGAAACTAACACTTTTATGTGATCATTTCTCTTTCTAATATATATTATGCATTTGTATTGCGCATGTTGAAATTTGCATCAAATAGCAAGTTTGATTAAATTTAAAGATCTAATGACTCAGTCTCAAAAAGTAATTAACTACAATGGTAAAAGACAATGAATGACATTCATTTGTC